>JAODAL010039101.1:0-38380 GCA_025379985.1 Phyllomedusa bahiana
CCATTATAAAATTTTCACAATAAAAAAATTTGGAAAAAGAACATATATTTATTGAGTCTTCTAAAGCAAGTAATAAAAAAACATTTTGCTTCATGTTGGTTTAAATGTTATAGCCCATGAATGTTTAGTTTGTAAACATTACAAAATATATACATGAATATGGCTACATAAGGTTAAATTGTTTTACAAATAATATTAAATTAGACAATTGCTTTGTGGCTTTGTTCAGCAAAGTAGCTTTGTATTCAAATACAATTGTAGACTGTTGATATGTATATAGGTTAGTGTATTTCACACTTGACAAAGTGAAGAGAAATAGATGACACATTAAGATACAAACTATGATACATCCCTGTAAAATGTGTAGTTTAATTCATCCATAAATCCTCCTGCTGACATTCTTGGACCGCAAGATGTTTCACATGAGAAAAATAATCACAAGACACTTTATTAAACTGACATCTAGCGTCACATCTCATTGAATCATTTTAACAGTAAATTGCCCTTGTATCACAGATTCTCCAAGAAGTTTTTAAATGAAATACCCAGATACCACTCTCTATAGGAACATAAGAATTTCACATCAAATGAGAAAACCATTTCTTTCTATACTGAAAGACACTTTGGTACATAAAGTTCCACATTAATCACTTTAACACTTAACCGAACACCAATGCATGACTTTATATTCTAAAATAAAGAAATAAATAACCTTTATTACAGCAAAGAATTCCTTTGGTATTGGAAATCTGAAGAAAATTCTGGGGCTTAAAGGGCAACTGTAGCTACAAATCGTTTGATCTAAAGCTGAAAGGCTATGCGTTTAAACTAAATATTTATACAGATTTTTTTTTTCTTCAAAACATTTTTTTCTAATAATTATTCCATGTTACATCATCCAAATTTATTAGATCACTTTTTTTAATTCTTAATTATAAGTCAGCAGATCCAATCAAATTTTACAGCAAGAATCAAATTACATATTTACATCTTTGCTTGATAATGTTGAACAAACATACAGATCTATCAAGATGAACTGGTAAATCAACCGTGTTAATCCAGAGAAAGGCAAAAAACCCAGTAAGATGGATACCAGTTGCCTTATACTAGAGGCAAAAATTCCTTCCTGACTCCAAAAGTGGCAATTAGAATAAATTCTGTAGACTCTAGTAGTCATCACCTGTAATAGTATATTATAGTTATAATTTTTTTATTTTTTAGAAAAAACCAATAGGCCTTTTGGGAAATTGTTTTTCCTATGGAAAAAACCCGGGGGCCAAGGGGGAGAAAAGTTTTGTTTTTTTTGGGGGTGTTTTTCAAAAGGATGGCCCAAAAAATTTTAAATTTTTTTTCTATATTTAATCAGCCCAACTCCCTTTTAAAAATCTTACCCCACAGAAAAACCCTTTAAAAAAATTAAAAAAAAGGGAAAAGGCCCTTTCAAAGAGGGGAAAAAACACAAAGAACCCTGCAAAACATGGAAAGTAAAACTTACGGGGGCGAACCCAAATTTCACAAAAACCCACGTGGGGAAAAAAAAGTATTTGTACACTGGGGTTTTAAAAATTTTCCCAACCCACAAAGAATGGAGGGTTTTGTTTTTTTTATTGGGAGGTTCACTTCAAGTGTAAGGGGACAGGATCAAAACAAAAAAAATCCAGAAAAAATCAAATTGTTTGATTTTTTAAAAATTTAAAGATTTTTTTGATGAAATAAGGGATTTGATACAATAGGGAAAAACAGTACTAGTATTTGGTGCAGAAACCTTTTGTTTTTTCAAATTCAGAGGTCACATAAATTTCCCGTTTGTTTCTTGCCCCAAATTTTTCCCCACGTTTCGCCCGTTTAAATTTTTGGGCCCCTTTCCCCCCATTACGATAACTCTTTTCCTGAATCTTTTAGTTTTTTTTTGGGGGTGTCCGGGTGGGGTTTCAATTTAGTTTCAGTCCCTCCCAAGATTTTTGGAAAGGGGCGGTTCGGGGGGATTGACTTTGGCCTTAAAATTTTTCTTATGGAGCCCCCCTTAGTTGCCCCGGATGTGTTTTTTGGGTCATTGTCATGATGGAAGACCAAAACCCCTACCCCTTTTCAAACTTTTACTTTAAGGAAGGAGGGGTTTTCGCCACAATCTTTAAATTACCCTGGGCCCCCTTCATCCCCCCTTTTAAAAACAGTTCAGTTATCCTGTCTAAAAACAAAATAGAAAGAAGTAAGGCTCACCCCTGGAAAAAGAAATGACGTTTCCCGACTGCTCCCGTTGGAGCCTTCTTGAGGGGTTTCCCCCCTGGTTGACGGTTTCCCTCCCTTAAAATAACAAGGTGTGCTTTAGTGCCCCTCCCGGCAGGGGGGGAAACGATATCCATGCAGGGGGAAAACCCAGGGAAAAACTTGCAGGGTTAATTGAAATTGTAAATCCAACAGTTTTTGGCCCGGGGGTTTCAATTTGTTAAATTTTAAAAGGGGTTTAAAGCGGTTTCGGTACTTAGCTCTTGATACAGCCCAGGGATTAAAAAACCCCTAGTCGGTTTTTAAAAAACAGTTAACCCTCAAATTGCATGCCCGTGTCCATTTTTTTTTGTCAGAAAAAAAAAAAGGTTTTAAATGGACACTAAAAAAATGGGCCGGGCTTTTACAGAGGCACCAAACTGGAAAACCGGCCCCAAATAAAGTTCTATTATGCTATTTGGTTTTTAATTTCCCTCAAAATTTACTTTAAATTTTGGGCTTCTTGTGTCAAAAATTAAGAACCAGAATGCCCTTTTAAAAAAATCTATGTAGATTTTTAGTCAATCCCCAAAATCGGTAAGGGTAATCAATGTGTTTTAATGGCCAATTTTTAAAACTAAAAACCAAAATAACTGTACCCTTCCGTACCTCTACAAAAAGTTTTTAATATCCCGATGCCTGTATGAAAAATTTTCCCTTTGCTATTTAGATGTTCCTTTTTATTTTGTCCTAAAATTTTTAAAAAAATGGGTCGGGCCCCAATTTTTTTTTTTTTAATTTAAAAAGGGAATTTTTATTGCATAAAATTTTTATGGGGGGGGTTTTTACAAAATTTAGGAATCTATTTTAAAGCAAAAAACTTTCCCTTTATTTTTTTGAATCAGTGATTGTGTCAGTTTTTTTTGGGCCCAAATTTCATTTCAACCCCTCGTTTCCCCCCCCCCCATTTGAAAAAAACCTTTTTTTCATTAACCCCTGTTTTTTTTTGGTAGGTTTTTTTGGGGTTTTGCAGGGAATGGGGGGAGATTAAAATTTTTCCCTTTGGGAGTATTTTTTTTTGGGGGGAAAACCTAAACCCCTTTTTTAAATTTTTCTTGAAAGTTTTTGGGGCTTGCCTTAGAATTTCAGTCATCCCGGGCCCCTTTGCAGGAAAAAACATTCCCAAAGTATGATGTTTTTCCCCCACCATGTTCAGGTTTTGGGGTGGTGTTTTTTTGGGGTTTTATCATCCTTTTCTTCCTCCAAACCCCCCGGCGGGGTGGAGTTGATTCCAAAAAACTTATTAAAAAGGTCTCTCTGACCCCAAAAGACCCCTTTTTCCATTGGGCCCACTTGGATAACTAAATGGTGGGGAATTGGTGAAATTTAAACAGGCCTTTGGAAAATGGGTTTGGCCCGAGGGGGGTTTGTTTCCCAGACGGTTTGGGACTGAGTTATATCAGTAATCTTTTTAGACTGTGGGGCCTTTCCATAATTTAAATTTATTGACCCGGGGGTTTCCCCCCATGGGAGTTTTGGAATGAATTTATGCTTTTCAGGGGTATTATTATCCCAAAAAAGGGGGAAATTTTGCATGAAACGCCCGAACCCCCCAAAAAAGATTGGAAAATCATTTGTGTTTTTTCCAATTTCTAATAATTGTTCAGTTCTTGTTTTATCATCAAGCTGCTTGCCTATTGTCCTCCCCCCCTTATAAGGGGTTTTTAATTTTTTCCCTTTGGTTTCCTTAAGAAAGTTTTTTTTGGCCTGGTGGGGAGGTTGGGAGTGCTTTTATTGGTTTTGGGACAAAGGGGTTTTTTACTTGGTTTCCAATTTCAAAAGGGGTTTCAGCTTTTTCAGGTAAAGAAATGGGTTGGAAGACGGGCTTTTAAAAAAAATTTCCCGGTCTGTTTAGAGAGGTAGGAATTTTTTCCCGGGGGTAGATGATCAAATAAATTTTTTTTCCCAAAGCAAATTTTAATTTTTTTTAAAAATATAAAATTTTTTCCCCTTTTTTTGATTCTGTTCTCACAAATTGAAGTGTACCTATGATAAAAATATCCCGACCTCTCCAATTTTTTTGTGATGGGGAAAAATTGCAAAAACGCCTGTGTATTAATTTTTCTTTTTTTTCCCCAATGAAAAGGGACTGGGTTTTAAAAGGGAAATTTTTTGAAATGAAAGTATGTGAATGGGTGGGGCCCTTTTTTTGCCCTTTAGTGTTGGGAATATGGGGTCTTTAAAAAGGACCCCTATAATGTCCCTTAAAAATGGGGTTTTTGGGGTGGGAAAATGGGAAAAAAAAGGAAATTTCGATGGCTTACATGAAACATCGGGTTTCCTTTTTAAAATTTCCAAACTTTTAGACCTTTTGTTAAGGATGAGTTCCTTTAAATAAAAATTTTCCCAAAATATTGCAGAGATCTAAAATTTAATCTTTAATACTTTCTTTCCAAAAAAATTCTTTTTATTCCCTAAATTCGTAAGTTTAGTATGGGTTTTTTTTCATTGAACTGAATCCCTTTGCCTGTAATACTTAGTGGTCCCAGCTGGGAAATTTTGAAAAATATTTATTAAATTTTTTGACCATTGGATGTTGTTGCCATGCCCAAAAAAAGTATTGCAGCATATTATTAATTTTTTTTTGTGTTTGTGCTTTAGTTTTTCTTTTTTAATTTTAAAAATTTAAAAGGGGTTTTTCTCAAATACAAAAGGAAAAAGCTTTCAACATGTAGCGAACCTGACATCAGGACTTTTTCCAGATACATTATTTTTTAAATTTTTCTCTTTTTTCAGAGGAAAAAAAAGGATTTTTTGTTTTTTTGAAAGGCCCTAAAGATTTCCCCTTGGGGGACTGTTTTTTTCTCCCTTTCTGATTTGACAAGGGGAGCCAGGGAAAAGGGCGGCCCCAAAAGGCGGCCCGCAGCTTGGGGGAAACAGAATGTGTTATTTTTTAACAGGGTTAAAATTTAAAAAAGAAATTAAATTTTTTTCTTTTTGAAAAGTTTTTTTTTGAAAACTTTTGAAAACCCCCAAATTATAGATTACATCTCCTGCTTTTTGGGAAAATGGAGCTGATGTGATAATCACGGGTATAGAACCCAACCCCCCAGCCCTAACCAGGGAAAAAAAGGGGGGGAAGGGGAAAACAAAATTTTTTAAAAATGCCCATGGCTCGTGAAAACCCGCCCTGGGAAAGACAACCCTTTTAAGTTCTGACCCCCCCTTTAGTTCTTCCAATGCCCCAAAACGAAAAGGGGTGAACTGTTTTTTACCCGTACTTTCTCAGGGCCTACTTCAGGCAAAAACAATGTTGCATTTCAAAAAGGGGGTGTGACCCAAAAAAATAACCCTTTTTTAAACCCCTTTTAAAGGGGCCTGGGGCATATAAGCATGTCCCCGGGTTTATTTTTTGGGGGGGGTAGTGGTTTTACGACCCCGGTCTATTTCATAACCACTGGATGAAAAGCTTATAACCCACAGGGTAACAACCCCGACTTTTAAACCCTTTTTTGATGCCGGTGGCAAACATGGGCTGCGGAAACTAAAAAGAAGGAAAAAAAACCCGGGACGCGCACCCAAATTTTTTTCCCCTCAATCGCCGGGGGTTTTTCCCAATCGGTTGAACTTTGGGAGTGGGGGGGCCTTTTTGAACGTTCCATTCTGCCATTTTGTTGGTTTTAATACCCTTTCCTGTCACCAGGCAGGGAAATGGGGGGGGAACGGGGGGATTGGTAACCATAATGATTGCCCATACAATGGATTAGGTTGTTTGAAAAAAGATCGTGTCCCTAGGGATTTTAAAAAAAATAAATTTTTAAAATTCAAATCACCCCCCCCTTTCTTTCCCCCATCTATTAAAAATATAACATAATTTTTTTCCCATATGTCCCCTAAAAAATTTGGGAAAAGGGGAAATTTTATAAAAAAAGTGATGTTTTTCTAAACTTTGGGGCAATTTATTAAAAAATACACTTCAGCCTGGGAAAAAAGGGGCACCCTCAAATCCCAAACTGTAGGGGGGTTTTGTACAAAAAAAGTTATTGGTCACAAAAAAAAAATGGCCCCCCGCAGCCAAATTCCAAAGATCAATTTTTTCCCAAAAAAAATATGTTTGGAACTTTTTTACGGTACCAAAAAAATTAAAAAAAACCCCCATGGGTTTTGGGTTATTGGGCCGGGGGGTTGTTTTCAACCTGTAGGGAAAGCAGGTAAACCCTATTTGTACCCGGGGGAAAATGAAGGGATAAAAAAAATACGCAAGGATGGCGCAATTCCCTTTTTTTCAACTTTGTCCCAAATTGGAATTTTTTTTGGGGGGGTTTTTCCCAGTTTATTCTATAGTACAATGAATAAAACCCTTAAAAAAGTCATTTTTGTCCCCTTAAAAAAAAAGCCCCCCCCGTGTCCCAAAAAATAGGGGAAAAAAAAAAAAAAAAAGGTTTTTGGCCTCCTGGGAAGGGGTTGGGGGGGAAAAAAGAATGTGTCAACCCCAAAAAAAAAAAAATTTTAAGGGCCCTTTAAAGGGGGGGGTTAAATATTATTTTGTTTTAAATTTCATTAGCGGCTATATTCCATAGTGCTGTAAAGAGATTGTCATTATTCACATTGGTTCCTGTCCCACATTCCCTGTGACAATCTAACTTCCAGATTAAACTAAGAGTAAGTTTTTTCTGAGTGTTGAGCAAACCAAAGAATCCAAAGGAAACACGGGAAGAACATACAAACTCCTTGCAGATGTTGTCCTTGTTGGGATTTGAACCCAGCACAAGATTATTATCAACAACGTTAACTAGTGACCCACCGTACTTCCCTACCATTAGAGGCATTTGTCATGAGCCACAGGGCCAGCTGGGACTTGTAGTTCCACAAACCACAGTAAGTGTCTTTGCAATGGCTGGAGTGGACTCCTAAACAATTCCCTCACGTCCACAACAATTGTCAATAGGGGAGGTTTGCATGGCTGGAGACAGTCTAAGACCCACGGGGACACTCCTATAGTGTTGATGTCTGGTGTTGGGGTGTCTATGATATTAGTGCAGTTGAAAACAGCCACCAAATTGTGAACTTTACATGTATCACTTCTATACTGAATGGAGTTAAAAAACAGTAATGGCAGGTTAAAGTCTATCTTTAAAGGGGTTGTCTCACTACATCCTGTTTTCTTGGTTTCATTTTTTAACTCAGAGGCGTGTTTACTGGCTACTACTAGCTACTATTGGCCTGCAGTGCTGTGGAAGCCAGGGGCCACATGTATGAACCTGTTTAGGTCTAAAACTCAGTTTTTGTCCATAAGTTACTATGGGCAAAAGAGTGAGTTTTAGACCTAAACAGTTTCATACATGTGGACCCAGGTCTGTAGCTATAGAAACCAGCACTGACAGCCTATTAGAAGGATCAAATAGGTCTGCAACTACAGCAACCTGAGGAGCTGATGCAGCCCATACAAGAGGGGATGTCTAGGAATAGGTAGGACACTGCTAATGGACCCCTATTTTGAAGTGACTTGTTTTTTCAAGATCTTTAACATATAAAGCAATCCTTGTAGTGAGACAACCCCTTTAAGGCATTGTAGAGCAAATTTACTAAGTTCACATATGAGAGGAGATATTCACCTTGTATGCTATAAACAGGGTTAGAGTCTATGATCGCAATTGGGTACAGATGACTCCTTGTATTGTATAAATGATATATTTATGGAAACCACAGTCCAAGCAATGTTTTACTAAGGGTATGTTCACATGGCTTATTACGGCGAGTTCAGTACATCGGGTGTTTTGGAAGCTCGCGCTGATCAGCGCGTTCTTCCAAAGCACAGGGGGCCAGCATTTCACCGCCTATAAAGCGGAATACGCGGCCAAATACGTGTGCAATTATGCCTCAAAATAAGCCGTGTGAACATACCCTAAAGGAGGGGTTGGCTCCCCATGGAAAACAAACTCAAGTACTCATGGTTACATTGCGCTACCCTTTTTCTATTAAAGGGGGTAGGACCTATTCAGTTCTGGCATGGAAGTTGCATGGCAATTGCTCGCACCGAAGGTGCATGAAGAAGCCAGTATAGCAAGAGAGCACTTGTGCAGCTTTATCTCTCTTGACTGTAGAAAATATTCACTTCATCCTGGAAGTAGCAATGTTAATGTCCCCTCATTGTGGACTGGATGGATGCTGCGTGTCGTGATACGTGTCGTGTTGTAATTCTGTGTATATCCACTTTATGCGACTCAGACCCTTCAGCAGCAGGAAGGTTTGCATGTAGGAATGATGAGAAATCCTCCAACACTACTGTTCAAACTGCAGGAACAGGACAACGAGAAGGCGAAGATAGGCGACCGACTAGGGCACCACTTCATCCCAGGGAGAATATGGGGAACAAGGAGGCTAGGAGTGGACTGAATTCTCTATGAAAGGGCACTATATACCTTACTTGCCTAGGGCACCAGAATATTTTGTCCCAATTCTGGCAGACTGTGATTAACAGTTTCTGAGCTAGGACTTCTTAGAGTAAGTATTAATTTAGCAGGAGCCTCTGTGGAGGCTACTATCCTCTCACTTGGCTAGACCAAAGTTGGACCAAACTGGACCAGCCTGATGGTGTGAGGGGGAGGAGATGGGAAACTTCTTCCATATGGTTTTGGTAATTTCCAATAGCAACTGATATTGTTTGTGAATACCTAGCTCTCATAAACATATACTAGATAGTATATGGCAGCAAAGTACAAAGCAAATTAGTTAATCCTCAGTGTAAGGACATAACCAAAGCATTGTAAGTAGAGATGGGCGCATTGATTCTAACGAAGTGGAATTCGCTTAGAACTTCAGGAAAACTTCGGTTCTGAATGAAGTCGAAGTTTGGGGGGTACTTCGCGTGAACGAAGTGTGCATTTGATTTGATAAAATGGCTGCAGCACATGCAGTTACATGGTGCAAAAGAACTCTGTAGAAGAAGGCCATGGCCTAATGACGTGCAGAGATGAAGCCAATCAGAGACCGGCGGGATTCTGTGATGTCACCGACTATATAAGTCCGGGCGCGACGCTTGGGAGCTCGTACCGCCTCACTGTACTGATCAGGGAAGGTGCTGCCACGGCTGCTTATGAATATCTCTTACTAAAGACTAATTTTTATACACGAGATGTTTTTTGGGTGTCACAGCTTGTCTCAGAGACTGCTTCCCTTATGTTCTATTTCTCTTTATTTTGTGGGGTATTGGGAACTGAATCCAGTGTCATCCACATGCACCGGCTGCATATACATTTTAATCCTATCTGCTCACAGCACATTGAAATATCCAAGGGATATCTAAGCCCTGTTTCCTGTGATTCATTTAAAGAAACACGTTTTTACAATCCAAATACCACTTCATTTAGGTGCTCAATTCTTTTGCGCAATTTAACATCCAGGGTTAATTAAGCGCGTTCTGCTGTTTGTGGCCACTAAAATAAACCGTCTTTTTTTCACCGCCAAAAAAGACTATTTTCCTGTAGCATAATTCATACACCGGAAGGATAATTACAAGTTTATTTCTCTTGTTGTGAACCGTAAAAATACACGCCATTGTAACACGCTACAAAGCGGTATGTTTTGTTTGCCCTCAATTCTTTTGCGCAATTTACATCTAGGGTTAATTAAGCGTTGTTCAGCTGTTGTGGTCACTAAAAGAAACCGTCTTTTTTCACCGCCAAAAAAGACATTTTTCCTGTAGCATTATTCATAACAGAATGTTAATTACAAGTTTTGCTCTTGTTCTGTACCGTAAAATACACGCCATTGTAACACGCTACAAACTGTATTTTTTTGGTTGCTCATTCTTTGGCGCAATTTAGATCCAAGGTTAATAAGCATTGTTCGGGCTGTTGGTGGCCACTAAAAGAAACCTTCTTTTTTCACCGCCAAAGAACAATTTTTGCCATACATTTCATATCCAACAGGTTTTAATTAAGCCTGTTTGTGCTTTTACATTCAGTAAAATACACAGTTTTTTAAACGACACATAAAAGTCAATTTTCCTGGCCATTTGTGGAGCGCAATTTATATCCAAGGTTTACCCAAGCTTGTTACTGGGTTCCAATTGGAGTCAAATACAGGGTGTGGTATTTATCATATACAAATATCTTCATCAAACAGTGTCTGTACATCTTATAACAAACATTATTCAGACAGAGATGTTGCAGCTCTTCACCTGCGAGTGGCAGTGCACAAACATTCTGAGTAGGCCCCGTCGCAGCACAATCCGCAAGGGACGTCGCAGCAGGGTCCACTCGGTGAGGCAGAGCTGCTGGTGTCATCTAGCGGCCCGTGTGTTGTTCAGCAACACTAATGCTCTTGATTGGTTTGACTAGGTCATCCACTTCCTCCCAATGACATTCTGACAACCCCAGCCAAGAGTCGGTGGGGAACGTCAACACAACCCTTATTTGCATGGCCCGGAGCGGGTCAGCGGCACTCACCTGTCCTCAACCCCCTCTGTCCCATCCGTTCCCTCAGCCAGAGATCTACTATTGGGGGTCTGGGCTCAGCGCTACTATATATGAGAATGAACAATTTGATGAAGGGTAGTCAAGCAGCATACTTGGCAGCGAAGAAAGGAGGGCCAATATCAACCTGCTTCATTGCACTAGGCGCAATAGTATAGATGTGGAGTGTGGCATGGGAAGGTCCATGTTGTGAGGGGTCAGCCTCTGCTACCAAGACCGGTTATGAGACAGCAGTGACGATGAAAACACAAATAGATGATGATTTAGCCGACCAGCACTTGGGAGCCGGGTGAAGCAAGGGCTTCCATCAACGTCGAGAAGAGGGCGTCAGCTTTGCGCGTCCTGGCAGCGGCCAGCCCAGCAAGTGGGTAGTGTGACCGTGAGTCAACAGTAGAAGATGGCGAATTTATCTAAAACGAAGTGGAATTCGTGTTAGAATTTCTGGAAAACTCGGTTCGGAAAGAAGTCGGAACTTTGGTACTTGCTTGAACCGAAGTGTGCTTTTGATTGATAAAAAGGCTGTGAGCACATGGCGTTAACATGGGGCAAAAAACTCTGGGAGGAAGAAGGGCATAGCCTTGCAAGACGTGGCAGAGAGAAAAGAGCCAATCAGAGACCGGCGGGAATTCGTGACGTTACCGCACTATATAAGTTCGGGCACGTCGCTGGGAGCACATACCGCTCTCCCTGTACTGATCAGGGAAGGTGTGCTCCTTTCGGGGCTGCTTATGATAGCTGAATACTAAAGAACTCATTTTTTATACAGCGATTTTTTGGGGGTGTCCTCAGCTTGGACATTCAGAGACGCTGATCTCTTAACGTTCTATTTCTGAATTTTTGTGGTGGTATGGATCTGAAGTCCAGTGTGTGTCCCATGCAGCGGCATCTACATTTTAATGCCTATCTGCCACAGCACATTGAAATATCCAAGGGTGATCTAAAGCCTGTTTCCTGTTGTATTCATTTAAAGAAACAGCGTTTTTACAACACAAATACCACTTCATTTTTGACTGCTCAATTCTTTTGCGCATTCACATCCAGGTTTAATTAAGCGTTGTTTCTGCTGTTGTGGGGACATAAACATAAACCGTCTTTTTCAACCGCCAAAAAATAAATTTTCCTGTAGCATAATTCATAAACAAGGTTAATTACAAGTTTTCCTCTTGTTGTGTACGTAAAAAACCCCATTGTAAACACCGCAACAAAGCTCGTATCTTTTTTGGTTGCTCAATTCTTTTGCGCAATTTTAACATCCAGGGGTTAATTAAGCGAGTGTTCTGCTGCTTGTGGTGACTAAAATAAACCGTCTTTGTCACCGCTACAAAAAATACATTTATTCCCTTGTAGCATAATTCAACAAGTCGTAAGGTTAATTACAAGTTTCCTCTGTTGTGTAGTGTAATAAAACATGCCATTGTAACACTTACAAAGCTCGTAGTATTTTGGTTGCTCAATTCTTTGTGCAATATAAATCCAGGGGTTAACTAAGTATTTTCTGCAGTTGTAACCCAGTAAAAGAAACTTTGTTTTTCACCGCCCAGAAAAATTCTGTAGCATAATTCATATCACTAAGGTTATTACGCCTGTTTGTGTATTTTACTGAATATAAAAGCACAAAGTTTTTTAAACCCACATACAAGTCAAAGTTTTTCTTGCCCATTAGTGGAGCGCAATTTATACCAAAAGGTTACCCAAGCTTCTTAGTGGGTTTCATTTGGAGTCCAATACAAGGTGTATTTAACCATATACAGATAATCTTACATCAAAGCAGTGTCCATGTACATTTTTAGAACAAACAGTATGTCAGACAGAGAGGTAGGCAGCTCTTCAACTGCGAGTGGCATAGGCCCACAAACATTCCATGGAGCATGCCGAGGTTCGCAGCACAGCAAGGGGACGTCGCAGCAGGGGTCCACTCGGTTGAGGCCACAACTGTCCACTGTCATCTAGCGGCCGTGTGCTGACTAGCAACCCAAGGGATCATTGATTGGTTTGACGAGGTCATCCCACTTCCTTCCAAATGACATCTGACAACCCCAGCCAAGAGTCCCCGCAGGGTGGGAACGTCGAGACAACAACCCTTAGTTGGCATGGCCTGGGAGCGCAGCGGACCTCACCTGTCTCAACCCGCCTCTGTCCCATCTGGGTTCCCAGCCAGAGATCTACTATGTGGTCTGGGCTCCGTGCCACTAATAGCGAGGATGAACAAATTGAGGGATGCAGTCGCAAGCTACTTGGCAGCGAAGAAATGAGGCCAATATCCCCTGCTTCTTGCAGTAGGGCGGCAAAGTAATAGATGTTTGAGAGTGGCTATGGAGGTCATGTGTGTGAGGGGTCAGCCTCAGCATACCAAGACCGGTGAATGAGGACAGCAGTGACGAAAAACACAAATAGATGATGATTAGCCCGACCGCATTTGGGGAGTCGGGTGAGGCAATGGCTTCATCAAATCGTCAGAGAAGAGGGCGTCAGCTTGCGTGTCAGGCAGCGGGCAAGCAGCAAGTGGATGGTGTGCCGTGAGTCAGCAAGGGTTAGCAGCAAGTGTGAGGACGGGAGCCAGCGGCCACGGGGTAGAAAACCCGCTTCGCAGGTCCAAGAAATAAGCGGCACAGGGGTTCAGTGAGGCACATGCGGCAAGTAGTCACTCAGTGCGGAGCGATGGCGGTAAAATCAGCTTCTCGGCGGTGTGGCAGTTCTTTGCTAAGACACCAGAGGAGCGAATAATGGGTATATGTAGAATCTGTGGGCAGAAAGTGCAGCGTGGCCAGGGAGCTAAGGTTGGCATACCACGGCCCTTCTCAACACACGATGCAATGTGGTGGTCCATCTGCCGCCGCAGCAGCACCAGTTGCATGCATACCAATGACAGCAAGTCAAGCTCCACCACCTCTGCAAGGGAGCTTTTCTCTTGGCCATCATCTCCCAGGTCCAGATGCTCCTGCTCCCTCGCTACTCATGGCACACAGTCGTTCAGGCGAGGCATTGCAAAGAGCAATAGTATTTGCCCCCCCGTCCAACCATCCTAAGGTGCAGCAGCTGACTGGCTCCTGCCAAGTTGTTGGTACTGCAGTCCCTCCCTTTCCATATGGTGAGGACTCTGCTCCGTTCAGAGAAATTAATGGCTTTGTGCCGAGCCTAGATGGTGATTCCAAGCCATAATACTTTTCCAAAAAGGGCAGTACCAGCAATTCATAAATATGTAGAACAGAAGGTGGGTGCCCAGTCCTTGAGCTAATCGGTTTGTTCCAAGGTGTACGCAGAGAGCGACGTCTGGAGCTGTAACTACTGTCCAGGGCCAGTATAAAATGTCCTTTATGGCCCACTGGGTGATGTGCTTCCTGCCCAGGCACACCAACAACTTGGACAGGAGACGCCGGTTTCTCCTCCACGTTGTCAAACTGCGGCTCCTGCGCCTTTTTCTCAGCTATTGAGAGGAAGAACAAACTCAAATACTATAGGGAAATCCTCCGTAGTCAGTTGGCCACTGCCTATGTGCGGCATCGTCCCTCCTCTGACAGGTCTAGACCCGGGGGGTTTCTTCAGCAGCTCACTACTAACTGCCGGCGGCTGCTGGGGGAAGGTGTGGGGGTAGAAGCAGTACCATCTCAATCAGCAGCAACCAAGTCTGGAATCACTGATGAGCAGCTTCCTTCACCCGCCTAGTGAGAGGGCAGTCGCCAGCAACAGCAAGGATCTTATGCAACCCTGAACCAACAGGTGAGTGGCCTACTTGGACACAACTCATGACCACCTTCCAGTTAGAAGATCCGCTTGACTATTGGGCAGCTAAAATGGATTGTGAGGCCGCAACTCGCCGAGGTTTTGCAGTGAGAAGCTGTCTGATTCCCATAGTGTGGCATTAGAGAGAGTGTTCAGTGCGGCGGGGCCAATCTTACCCCAAGGAGAAACTCCGCTGTCCACGGGACATGTGGAACGACTGGACCTTGTCAAGATTAAACCAGAGCGTGGGATCGGCCAGGATTTCCACACCACACACCAATGCCATAGATAGCGTCAGAATTAAACATCAGTCATAGAACCCTCACCCAAACTTGAGAAATGAGTCTGGGTTTCAAACTACAAACTACCTGCCTTAGAGCCACTATACTGATGCAGCCGACCCCGCCCTGATGCCACAAAGACAGCAATACCCACAACATACCTGCTGACCAATTTTCATCCATCTCCTCTGCCAAAATGGAAATCTTAGCCCACCAACACCAACTTTACCAGGGACTTTCTTGGTATTTTTTGCCAATTTTTTTGCCGATTTGCCAGAGCAACCCACCTCAATACTGTGACATTGTGCCCACTGCTATTCTATTACCTCAAGCTGCAATGCTGCTGTTGCATTGTGCCCCAGAGACATCCACACTGTGTAATTGTGCCACTTCTTCTGACTCTCATGCCGCAGCTGCTCAGTTTGTTGCTGGCTGCGGGTCACCTCCACACTGAGTCATGGTGGCACTGAACGTCTCTGGACCTCATGCAGTTGCTGCTGCCGCGCCTTCACCACCTCCAACCGACCACCTCCACTCTCTCTGTCATTGTGCAAACTAACTCTGTGGGCCCTACTCCTTTTTTCTGTTCCACCCCAGAATGTCATTGTGCACTGTCGACCTCATGCTCAGTCTGCTGCTGCCGTGACCCTACTGCTGTGTCATGTGCCACTCTGTGGCCCTACTCAGTTTTTTTTTGGGCCAATACCTCCAGAATGTCATTGTGGCCACACTGTCCTGGTGGTGAGACCCGAACCTCATGGCTCTGCTTGCTATACATGCTGCATGCTGCTACAAAAAATGATTCATGCTGCTACCCCGTCAATATCAATGATGCTTGATGCTGCCTCGCCCTTCATTACAGCTTCATTGTATGCTGCTCGGAATGCAGCTTGACATGCTTGACATCATGCTGCTGCTCTGCTGAACCCTCATGCGACATTCATAGCCTTGCTTGGGATGCTATCATGTATGCTGACTGCTGCATTGTATGCCTGAAATTGGCTGTGCATTAAGGCACATCGCTTACAGTTTCTCGGTGTGTGTTTAGCTGTCTTGAGATCTTAGCTTCCTCGCTTCATGCTGCTCTGCTGCGCTATCTCATGCATGCCTTGCTGCTCCGGGGCTGCTTTATGTGGCAACAGCTGCTGATGTCTGCTTGCTTTGCATGCCCTCGTCATGGTATGCTGCTGCTCTCATGCTAAAGCTCTCATGCTGCTGCTGGCCGTGACCTCCACACTACGGGTGACGAACTTACAACACTTGTGTCATTGTGCCACACTGTGGCCCTACTCCAAGTTTTGCCCACCCACATCCATAATGTCATTGTGCCACTCCCTCTGACCACCCTCCATGCTGCTGTGGCTGCCGCCGACGACCACTCCACACTCTGTCACTGATGTTGCCTACCTGAGCTCTCAGCTTGTTTTTTTCAGCTTTCGCTGCCATGGACTTTATCAGCTAAAAACATTCCCCGCTTGAGTTTTCTGGTCATGTTTTTGCCCTCTTAAGTCTTACGTGCCCAGGAATTTTATAATTGAAGCGATTCTAAGAGCGCGGCAGCCCATGTGCGTATCATACTAAAACACAACATTGTGACATAAAACCAAACCAAGCTACCAAGCTCCCTCTGCTTAATGTAAAAGCATAGCACAGAACACTAACCACCCTGCAAGGCTCTGTGCAGGCCTGGACATAGCTTTTTTTTTAACGCTAATCATCCCAAAGTAATTCGGACCGAAACTAATTTTGTCGTAAAATTCAGCTTAGTCATCGAAACGAATTTTTGAGAAATTCGCCCATCTCTAATTGTAAGCACATAACTATGAATGCATCATACATTTTCTAACTCACAGAAATTGTAATACAATGCACAAGATCTACTGCCACACTACAACCGTTTAATCCAGAGTAAAAAGGGGTACGGGGATATCACACATTCCTTTAAAAATTTGGGGTCTGATAGTTAAAAGGGAATTGTTCTAACACTAAGGGCCACATGCATGAAAACTTTCTAGGTCTAAAACTCACTTTGTTGCCCATAGCAAAAAATCAAATGCCCCTTTTCCAGAGCACTATGGGAAATGAAAGGGGCACTCTAAAGGGTTGCTATGGGCAACAAGTGATTTTTTTTGCCCTAGACATTTTTTCATACATGTGGCCCAAGTTGTTTTAAGAAAAAAAGAGCAATATTGGCTAAACTAAAATGGTTGATAAATGGTTGATAAACCCTAAATGTTTTATAACATAAACTGGTTCAACTGTCCAAAAGAAGAACAGGGAAAAACTTTTTTTTGGAAATAAAAGGAAAAAAGGGAAATTTAAAATGGGCGAATTTCCCCCAAATTTGTTTCGTTTACTTCGCCAATTTCTCGGCAAAAAAAAACTTCATTCCCAAACTTCGGCACAAACAAATTTAAAAAAAAGCTATTTCCCCAGGCCCCAACCTGCGGGTGCTGTAAACGTTTTGCCCTGCTTTAAAAATGCAGGGACTTTTTTTGTCTTTATACAAGTTGTGTTTTAGTAGCACCACATGGAGCCCCCGCTCTTAGAACCTTCACATAAAATTCCCTGGGCATTTAAAGGCAAAACTGACCAAAAAAAAGAAACAATGTTTCCCGATAAAATCATGCCCGGAAAACTGGAAAAAAAAAAAGCTGAGAGCTCAGGGGCAAAAAGGAAGATTGGGGGGTGACGGGGCAAGCCACAAGCAGAGGCAGACAGTGGACAATGACATTCTGGAGGTGGAAAAAAAAAGGTAGGCCAAAAAGTGGGCCCAAAACACAGTGTTGAGTTTTTACGGACCAAAGCACACAAAGGCAGCATGGGACAATGACACAGTTGTAGGTTTCGGGGCAGCCCAGCAGCAGCAGAGGGCAGACAGTGGGACAATAAACAGTGTTTAGGTCCGGCAGCAGCAGCATGAGGTCAGGCAGTGGCACAATGACATTCTGGGGGTGGCAAAAACAGGGGTAGGCCCCAAAAGTGGACAATGACACAGTGTGAGGTCACGCAGCACCACAGCAGAGCATAAGTCAAAAGTGCACAAAACACAGGGGGAGGCACGCAGCAGCCCCCCAGCAGCATGAGGTCAGACAGGGCACAAAAGACACAGTGTTAAAAGGGCACGGCAGCAGCCACACACGCATGAGGGCAGACGTGGCACATGCACAGTGTGGGAGGGGCACGGCGCAGCAGATGAGTCAGCAGGGCAAATGAAATTTTGGAGGGGGCAAAAAGGGTAGGCCACAATGGGACAATGACACAGTGTGTAGGGCACAGCACGCCACAGCAGCACATGAGGGCAACAGTGGGACAATACACGTTTAGGTCACGGCAGCGCCACACAGCACATGTGGGCAGACAGTGGCACAATGACACATGTTAGGTCACGGCAGCAGCCAAGCAGCAACATGAGGTCAGACAGTGGCACAATTTACCAGTGGTAGGTCACGGCCGCAGCAGCATGGGTCAGGTGGACAATAATTTTTGGAGGGGCAAAAAAAAGGAGTGGCCCCAGAGTGGAACAATGACACGTGTGTAGGTTTCCGGGGACAGCCACCAAACGCATGAGGTCAGACAGGGCACAATCACATTCTGGGGGGGCAAAAACAGGGATAGGGCCCAAAGGGGCACAATGACCCCCAAATGTGGATCACGCGCAGCCCAACAGCAGCAGAGGTCAGAAGTGGCAAATACACAGTGTAGGTTATGGGAGCACCCCACAGCAGCATAGGGCAGAAGTGACACAATGACACGTGGAGGTCACGGCACGAGCAATGAGGTAGGCAGGGACAAGACATTTGGGGGTGGGCCCAAAAAAAGGAGTAGGCCACAGAGTGGACAATCACAGTGTGAGGTCACAGCAGCAGCCCACAGCAGCAGAGGCAGAAAAGTGGCACAATACACAGTGTTTGGTCACGGGACTGCCACGCAGCAGCATGAGTCATACATGGGCCCAAAGCCAGTATGTAGGTCACGGCGCAGCAGCTGAGGTCAGGCAGTGGCACAAGACATTTTGGAGATGGCAAAAAAAAGGATAGGCCACAGAGTGGGCAATACACAGTGTGAGGCACAGCACAGCCACAGCGCAGCTGAGGTCAGACAGTGGCACAATGACACAGTGGTTTGGGGCACGGCCAACAGCAGAGCAAAGAGGGCAGACGTGGGACAATGACCAAATGTGTAGGCACGGGGACAGTCACAGAGCAGCGAGGCGACAGTGGCAAATGACACAGCGTGTAGGTCACGCAGCCAGCATGAGTTAGGCAGTGGCCCAAAAATTTTGGAGGGGGCAAAAAAAAGGGGGTAGGCCACAAGTGGGGCAATGACACAGGTGTAGGGCACGCGCAGCCTCAGTAGCCATGAGGGCAGACATGGCTCTCACATTCTGGGGGGGGCAAAAAAAGGAGTGGCCACAGAGGGACAAGACACAGTGTGGGCACGGCAGAGCACGCCGCTGAGGTCAACAGTCGCAAATGACCCAGTGTGGAGGTCATGGCGCAGCCCACAGCGCAGAGGGCAGGCAGTGGCACAATGAATTCTGGAGGTATCAAAAAAAAGGAGAGGGCCCCAGAGGCACAATGACAGAGTGTTGGAGGCACGGCAGCAGCCACAGCAGCAGCATAGGGCAGACAGTGGCCAAAGACACAGTGGGGGTGGGTGGCAATACCCCCGTCCTTTTAAAAATGGTTGGTGGCGATGGAGAAAATGCAGCAGATGTGTGGCATCAGGGGGGGCAGCATCAAATGTGGCTGAGGAGTAGTTTGAACCCAACCTTTCTTACAGTTTGGTGAGGCTTCATGGGGTGATGTATCTGACGCCTAAGGGATTGGGGGTGGGGAAAACCTGGCCCATCCCCCTGTTCATCTTGCAAAGGGCAGCGTTCCAATTTTTCCCTGGACAAGCGGGTTCTCCTTGGGGGAACGATGGCCCCCCCCGCACTAACACCCCTCTGATGCCAACACTGACCGGCGGCGCTTCTTTACTGCAAAATCGGGAAAATTGCGGCCCACATCCTTTGGGTGCCCTTGTCCCAGGGGGCCCTTTTAACTGGGGGGGCAGAGTGCTTCCCCAATAGGGCCCCCACCTTTTGGTTCGGGACTGCTCCAGGTCCGCTGCTGCTGCTGCGAACCCTCCTCACTAGGGCGGGTGAAGGAAACCTCATCTGGCTCCAAATTAGGTTATGCTGAGGAGCTGGCTGCTCCTACCCCCCTCACCTTCCCCCAAGACGCGGCAGTAGTAAAGTAGCGCTGAGGGAACCCCCGGTCAACCCCTCAGGGAGGAGTGCCGCACTAGGCGCACCAACTGTTACGGGGGATTTTGATATATATTTGATTTGCCTCCCCCTCAATAGCGGAAAAAGGCTCCCATTTTGGACTGGACGAGGGCCAATAGGGTGGGGGCAGAAGTCATCCCCCCTGCCGGATTTGACTATTCGGCTGTCACAGCCAGGCAAATAAGCATGCGCGGGCCACTGCACAAGTGACTCCGAGGGGCTCCCCGCCCCCATTTCCACTGTTTCTGCCACGGGGCTTGGGGGTCATCTGCCCCATTTCCTCATTCTCCACCACCCCCTCCAGCGCTCCTGTCCTCCTCTCTTGTCACCGGGGAAAAATCCATCATTTCACCAGAAAGCTTTTGCTCCAATTCCTCCTCCCCCTCCCCCCTCCATTTCGTTCCCCACCCACTCATGTGGCCACGAGATGTATCACCAGTCTCCAGTCCCCTCTAACAGATTTTCGCATCTGTTCCAGGAATAAGCTGAATGCTTATTTATCCCCGGGCCGCGACTGACAATAACTTGCCTCCTCGAATGGCCCCCAAAAACGGGAGGTGTCTGCTGAGCGCCACTGGGGACATCAAAGTTTCCGGGAGATTTTTTGTTCCTTTCATCAAAAAAAACGTTTAAAGTCCCTTTTTCTGTTCAACTCGGGCCAACATGGAAGCGGAAAAACCCAAGGTGGGAAAAATCGCATATCAAGTGTGGGTTGGGGGGGGCCCTTTTTGCCCCTGCAACTGAGGAGGGTGTTTTGCTTTGTGGAAAGGATAAAGTGCTGCACAGTTTCCTGCCCTTTCAGAATGTTCTGAAGATCGGTGGAGACTTTTTAGGAACCCTTTTCACAACAGTTGAAAAAGTGCGCCCTCAGGACATGGACCATCCCTCCCGGCAGGCGGAAAACTATGTTTTCCTCCCCTTTTCCCTCACCAGGTTCCGATTTTTAGTTTGGGGGCGGAGAAAGCCACACATCGATTTCTTGGCATGACGCGGGCGTTCCCCCCCTGTGTACTTTGTTCCCGAGGGAACCAGTGTAGAACTGGGGGACCCACGGGCCCTACACATGTGGTATGATGGAGCAGTACTTGTGGAGGCTGAGATGGTGGTGTGTGGATGGAGGAGGCGGACATTGGCGCAGAGCAGCAGTTTGACAACGTGGAGAGAGAAAGCGGCATCTCCTGACCAAGTTGTTGGTGTGCCTGGCAGGAAGCACATTCACCCAGTGGGCCGTAAAGACATGTACTGGCCCTGACCGTAGTTGCAGCTCCAGACGTCCGCGCTGCCGTGCACCTTGGAACAAACCGATAAGCTTAAGGACTGGCCCACCTTCTGTTCTACATATTTATGAAATGCTGGTACTGCCTTTTTGGAAAAGAAATTACGGCTTGGAACTCTCCATCTCGGCTCGGCACAAGCCATTAGTTCTCTGAATGGTGCAGAGTCCACCATTTGGAAAGGGAGGGACTGCAGTACCAACAACTTGGACAGGAGCACGGTCAGCTGCTGCACCTTAGGATGGTTGGACGCATACTGTTGTCTCTTTGCAATTGCCTCGCTGAACGACTGCTGGCACCATCAGTAGCGAGGAGCAGGAGCATCTGGAATGGGAGATGATGTCAAAGAGAAACAGCTCCATTCTGCAGAGGTTGTGGAGCCTTGACTGGCTGCAATGGCATGCATGCTACTGGGCGCTGCTGCTGCTGCTGTTGCTGCGGCGGCAGGATGGACCACCACATCTGAGCCACGTTTCTCCCAGGCCACCGGATGGTGACGCTGCATGTGTTGACGCAGGGCCGTGGTGCCAACGTTAGCTCCCTGGCCACGCTTCACTTTCTGCCTACAGATTCTACATATACCCATATTCGGCTCCTCCGGTGTCTTAGCAAAGAACTGCCACACCGCCGAGTAGCTGATTTTACAGCCAACGCTCTGCACTGAGTAACTACTGCCGCCGCTGCCTCGCTGAGCCCCTGTGCCGCTACTTTCTTGGACCTGCGAAGCGGGTTTTTTACCCCGTGGCCGCTTGGCGCCCAACCTCACACTGCTGCTATCCTGCTGACTCATGGCCACACGACCCACTTGCTGGCTGCGCCGCTGCCTGACGCGCAAGCTGACGCCCTCTTCTCCTGACGATGATGAAGCCCTTGCCTCACCCGGCTCCCAAGTGCGGTTGGCTACATCATCATCTATTTGTGTTTCATCGTCACTGCTGTCCTCATCACAGTCTTGGTATGCAGAGGCTGACCCCTCACAACATGACCTCCCATGCCACTCTCAACATCTATACTTTGCCGCCTACTGCAAGAAGCAGGGGATATTGGCTCCATTTCTTCGCTGCCAAGTAGTTGCTGACTGCCCTCCCTAAAATTGTTCTCCTCGCTTTTTAAAGTGGCCTGACCCAACCACATGTAGTTTTTTATGCTGGGGGAACCGGATTGGGGACAGGTGAGGGCTTTGACCCCCTTTCCCGGGTATGCCAACAAAGGGTTTGTGCTGATTTCCCCACCGACTCTTGGGGGGGTTGTCAGTGTCACGGGAGGAAGTAGATGCCTAGTAAACCAATCAGACTTTTGGGGTTTAGCCCCGCACACGGTCGCTAGATGACAGGGGAAAGTTGTCCCCTCCCCGAGTGACCCGCTGCACGCCCCCTTCTGTGCGCGCCCGGGGCCCCTAGAATTTTTGTGCTCTGCCACTCGCAGGTAAAAGAGCCTCCACCTCTCGCTGACAACGTTTTTTTAAAAATGTAAGACACTTTTTGATGAATTATCTGTATATGCTAAATACACACCCTGTATTTGACTCCAACTGAACGCACAAATGAACACGCTTGGGTAACCCTTGGGTATAAATTGCGCTCCCCAAAAGGGCAGGAGAAATTGATTTGTATGTGCCGTTCAAAAACTCTGTGTATTTTACTGAATATAAAAGCACAAACAGGCTTAATTAACCTTCGGATATGAATTATGCTACAGAATTTCTTCTGTGGCGATGAAAAACAAAGTTTCTTTTACTGAGTACAACTACAGAACAACGCTTAATTAACCCCTGGATGTAAAGTGCGCAAAAGAATTGAGCAACCAGAAACTACTAGCTTTGTAGCGTGTTACATTTGTGTGTTTTCTACGCTACACAACAAGAGAAAAAATGTAATTAACCTTCGCTTGTGAATTATGGTACAGGAAAATTGTATTTTTTGGCGGTGAAAAAGACGGTTTCTTGGAGTCACCACAACAGCAGAACAACGCTTAATTAACCCCTGGATGTTAATTAATTGAATACAACAGGAACTGGCTTAGATCCCCCTTGGATATTCAATGTGCTGTGAGCAGATAGCATTAAAATGTATATGCAGCTGCAGTGGACGCACACTGGACTTCAGATCCAATACACCAAAAAATCAGAAATAGAACATTAAGAGAAGCAGTCTCTGAGACAAGCTGAGACACCCCACAAAAATCGCTGTATAAAAATCAGTTCTTCAGTAAGAGCTATTACAAGCAGTCGCGGCAGCACCTTCCCTGATCAGTACAGTGAGAGGAGTGTGAGCTCCCAGCGTCGCTCCCGGACTTATATAGTGCGGTGACGTCACAGAATCCCGCCGGTCTCTGATTGGCTTCATCTCTGCACATGTCATGCAGGCTATGCCCTTCTTTCTCCCAGAGTGCTTTGCCCCATGTAACGCCATGTGCTCGCAGCCATTTTATCAATCAAAAGCACACTTCGTTCACCCGAAGTACCCCAAACTTCAACTTCGTTCAGAACCGAAGTTTTCCTGAAATTCTAAACGAATTCCACTTCGTTAGAATCAATTCGCCCATCTCTACAAATAATATGTTTTTATTTTTCTAACTAAATTTTTTTTCAATAAGTTTTTATTGTTTTTCTCATTACACAACAAGAAACATTACGGAGAACAAAGGGGGGAAAAAGGGAAGGGGAGGGGAGCAAAAGGGGTACAAGGGTGGAACAAGGGTTAAACAAACGCCATGTGTGTAAGAAACATAATATACATTGCCTCTTTGGCTCCAGAGTTTAACAGTATAAGTTACCAACATGCCAGATCAAGCAAATTTTAAACAGAAAATAGATACAACATCTGTTCATGACCATGCGTAGGTCTTGCAGTATAAACATGTCGTACGGAATAATTATATCCATAAAGCCTCTAGTGAAAGTATTTGGATGAAGTCCATTGCAACCAATTGTTTTTAATTTTAGCTATTGCGTGTGGTGGAATAACTAGACTAGTCTCACAATGAAATTGCCTATTGATTCTGTGTATTACTTTATGTATGGTAGGGGGCTGTGGGGATTTCCAGTGTGTTGCAATTACCATTCTGGTGGCTGTTAAAGAATGTGAAAGGACTGTATGAAAAGAACAGGGGATATCTTCATAAGTGAGGTCTAATATGGCTAATTCCGGGGAAAGCACAATATGCTAATGAAAAATCTCAGAGAGGAGGGTTTCCAACTTCTTCCAAATAGGATGGATGAGAGAGCATTCCCACCACATATGTAGAAGTGACCCACTTTATCCGCAATTCCTCCAGCAGAGGCGGGGGTATCCTGGGGAAATATGAGCGAGCCTGTTCGGCATTAAATACCATCGGAGGTGTATTTTCCTAATGATTTCTACATGGTTGGCGCATCTAGAGTGTTTAGATGTTATATTAGCTGTTCTTAGTCAAGCTACAGTCGAATATGAGCAGGAAAGTTCCCTTTCCCATTTCACTGCATAATCAGGTTTTGTATTCAGATCTGTATTAACTAAGGATATATAAGCGGCCGACAGTCCTTTTATATTATGGCATTTCTGCCAAAGAAAGTCGTGGAATAGTGAGGAGGCTTGAGGAGAGGGTGATTGACAATGGGTCTGTATAAAATGTCTCAATTGCAAATAAACAAAGAATTGACGTCTGGGAATCGAGTAATTCTGCACTAGATCTTCAAATTGTTTAAAGCGACCTCTGTGGAATAGGTCTCCTATTTCACATATTCCATTTCTGACCCAATGTATAATTGGAGCGTCTGGTAGAATGATTTGTAAGGCCGAAAGAGGACAGTGGCGTTTATCAATTGTTACTACCGTATTTTTCGGACTATAAGGCACACATAAAAGCCTAAGATTTTCTCAGAAATCGAAAGTGCGCCTTATAGTCCGGTGCACCTTATATATGAATCAATTCTTCACTTTCAGTTTTCAGTTTTCAGTCTTTGTTCAGAACGTATTAGGTACAGCTAATTTAGTGACACTGATTTGTAACTGATTTGTAACTGATTTGCAACTGATTTACAATAGTAAATACGTTCCGAAATCAGTTACAAATCAGTTGCAAATAAGTGTCACTGGCGCGTATTTCGCACCGGATTTACAACCCATTCTTTACAGTGGGTGATTCCGTCGCGAAATAAGGCACAATAAGGCCGTGTTCACACGGCTCATTCCCGGCGGATTTGTGCGTCGTATTGAGCGCACAAATCCGGCGTGAATAAGGGGCGGGACGGGGGCGGGGCCGGAGCGCGGCGGGGGCGCCACTCCCGGCCCCATAGACAATGCATTGTTTACGGCGCGTCCGCGCCGTAAATAATGTGCATGTCACTTTCTCCCCCCGCGGCGGATTCGCCGAGCGGGGAGGAGCGACGGATTCCACTGTTCTCTATGAGAGCAGTGGATTACCGTAATTGCTGCCGTGGATTGGCGCCGTACTGAAGCGCAAATCCGGCGCGCAGTACGGCGCCAATACGCGGCAGAATAAGCCATGGGAACGAGGCCTAAGTGGCAGGACCATTGTAAATCCGGCCATATTGCGGCTGCAATCCATGGCGGCAATACGGCATGAAAAAATTAAGAATGGCCTATACGGCTACCATAGTCAGAAGCGTCACTACGTGCGGTGATACGTACAGCATTGTGTGCAGAATATCTATGTTTCAACATTGTCTGTGTATTCAATACCGTACTGTAAATTTTTTATACCCACTACCCGAAAAATGCCTCCTGTTAAGAGACATGCTAATGATGCTTGTGTTGAATAAAGTTTGGCTTTCGCTCTGAACTTTGTTTCATTTAATGCGCCGCGCCTTATAGTCCGGTGCGTCTCATAGTCCGGTGCGCCTTATATTTGAACGGCGCTCAATGTTAATGCGCTCAATGTTAATGCGCCTTATAGTCCGGTGCACCTTATAGTCCGAAAAATACGGTAATTGCTTTCCAACAACATATTTATACCACACTTGTGCCACGTGGGAAAGTGATAACAGTTCATATTTCTTAGGGGTGTCTCCGCACAACATAGCAATTAAACAATCTTTAAATGAACCCTTTGGTAGCATTGCATTCTCAATGGACGACCAGTGGTGACTTTCAGGGGAGTTCCAAAAGAAAAACATAGGTTCTAGTATTGAGGCCAAGTTGTAATGTATTAGATTAGGTACTGATAGGCCACCTTCCGCACTCTTTCTGTACAGATATTTCTTTTGAAATCTAGGTTTTTTTGATCCCCATATAAACTTTAATATATGATTTTGGAGAATGGTCATCAACGAGGTAGGGAAAATAAATGGTAATGATCTTGCGACATAAAGGTATCGGGGTAAGAGTAGCATTTTGGTCAAATTTATGCGAGCCAACCATGATAGAGGGAGCTGAGAGAGTCTAGTTATTTCGGTATTTATAAAGGAGATAGTAGCTTCCAAGTTTTTCTGAATAGTGAAATTCAAGTCCGGATATAGTTTGACTCCCAAATATGTGACATAGTCTTTTGCCCAAATAAAGTTTAAGTTGGGGAGTTGGGTTTTCAATGGGACATTACAATGTATTGGTAAGACAGTGGATTTTGTTAAATTAAGTTTATAATAGGATAGATACGAGTTTCTTTCAAGGAGATCAAGAAGAGCCGGGATCGATGACTTGGGATGATGGCACATTATCAGTATGTCGTCCGCGTATAGACTAACTTCATGAATCTCGTTATCTATGGCTATGCCAGCAATAGTATCGTGTTTCCTAATATGCTCTGCTAAAGGTTCTGCACAGAGATCATATATTAACGGGGAGAGGGGGCATCCCTGTCTCGTACCGTTGGTGATATAAAATTTATCGGAAAGAAATCCTGATGAGTACACTCTTGCGGAGGTGGCAGAATATAAGGACATAATGGCAGAGTAGATTAGACCTCCAAAACCAAATTTTAGTAACACTTTTTTCCATATAGGCTCAGTTTATTCTGTTGAAAGCCTTCTCTCCGTCTAAGGAGAGAAGGGCAAAAGGTAATTTTCTCTTCGACGCTATTTGGAGTATATCTATGACTCGCCGAATGCCATCTCTTGTCTGCCTGCCTTTCACAAATCCTACTTGGTCTTTATTAACTAAGGATGGAAGTATATCATTTAGTCTAGTCGCCAAGATCTTTGAGAAGATTTTAATATCTGAATTAAGTAATGAAATGGGCCTATAATTCGTGACCAAGTCAGCGGGTTTTCCACGTTTAGGGATAGTAGATATATTAGCGCAGAGTAATTCCTCTGGGGGGGATCCTTTTTTAATAATAGATTTGAAAAGTTCTGTTAAGTGTGGGGAGAGGAGGGTGCTGAATATTTTAAAGTACTCGTTAGATAGCCCATCAGGGCCCGGGGATTTGTTACATTTCAAACTATTTATGGTATCCTGAACTTCCTGGGTGGTGATTGGTTGATTCAATGCCCCTAGCTGGTCCGGGGAGAGAGAGGGGAGAGAGATGTCTTTCAAAAAAGAGTCAATGTCAACATCTTGTACTGAAGGTACTGCTGGGTCTTATTTAAGGTTGTACAGTGCTCGGTAGTAATTGGCAAAAGCATTTGAGATTTGTTGGGGTCACAAATTTTGGAGTTGGAGGGACTTGTGATATACGCAATTCGTGTTCTGGCTTGAACTACTTTGACTCTCCTAGCTAATATTTTGCTGGGCCTATCCCCTTGCAAATAAAAGTTCCAATTTAATCTGTTTAGGTGAGCTTCATATTGTTGTAGATGTAGTACACTTAATTGGCTTTTAAGTGAAGTTAACTCCTCCCTAATGTTTTCCGAAGGTAGTATCTTAAATTGGGAATCCAGCGATTTAATCCTGTCCAGAAGTTCATTAGTCTTCCTTTCTCTGATTTTTTTTTCTCTAGCTGCTACAGAGATAAATATGCCACGAATGTACGCCTTGTGTGCACACCACAATGTTTCCGTTGAAGGGTCAGTAGGAGTGTTAATGTCGAAATAGTCTGTAAGTAAAGTAGTGATTTCTGATAAAATTCTAGGAGACTTAAGCAGGTAGTTATTGAGATGCCATGGTGTGTGGGAAGAAGGAGAAAAACGGTCTCTAATCGTAAGGAATACCGGGGCGTGGTCAGACCATGTTCTAAAACCTATCTTGGAGTTAGAGACTAGTTGGAGTGCTGACCTGTTGAGAAGATAATAATCAATTCTTGCATGGGAGTTTCTGGGCGCCGAGTAGTGAGTGAAGTCTAGTTCTGTTGGATGGGCGTATCGCCAAGGGTCGTGTAAATTTTCCTCTAATATGAGATTCCCTAATTCAGGGGTGTATCGTGTACCTCCACAGATTTGTCTTTGGTTTTGTCTATCACCATATTGAAGTCTCCACAGACTATAACATTTCCTTTGCGGATTTTTTGGGCTGTGGCTAGGGTTTTTTATATGAAGGATAACTGGCGTACATTCGGGGCATACAGCACAACAATCGTATATTCAACCATATTTAAGGTGCATTGCAGAACAAAATACCTTCCTTTTGGGTCAATAATCTACTAATTTAGGGAAAAAGCAATAGAATCCTTAATAAACACCGATACTCCAGCTTTCTTGAGGTCCAGTGTCGAGTGAAACGAGAAAGGAAACCTCTTGTGTTTAAGTCGATGTATATCTTTATCGTGAAGATGTGTTTCCTGTAGACATATCACATCAGCACCGGACCTCAGAATATCTTTCCACATATGTGACCGTTTGCATGGAGAATTAAGACCATTCACATTTAATGAGACAAATTTGATCGACATGTTGAAATATTAATAGGACTAGTAATAATTGACATGTGGTTACTAAACCTGTCTGAAACCTGATCCTGTGGCACGTCAAGGCATTGAAATACATGGCTACAACCAACTGGTATAAATTCAAAAACTATGGCCATAGAAGCCAACACAAAAAACGAAAAAGGGAGATATCTCCAGAAAAGTTGGAGACGAACGAAGATGGGGCAAAGTTCCATCCCGACCTGTGAGAAGGAAATCGGTACACTCGTGTAGCTACATGTGTGAAAGCGGAGCACCAGCCAGCGCTCCAGTCCAATAATGAGACAAAGGATATCATCTGTGTTAGTCCAGTGCTCTAGTTCTTGACCTCATAGCTCTATCCGATCAAAGTGGTGTAATTACCTCTGGTCTAGATTGTTTCTTCTGGACTGGGCTTGAGTCAGAGGATGCAAGCAGATTCCAGCTTCTCAGCGTTAGGTAAGCATCTTCCGGTGAGTTGCAAATGAATTGTTTCTTGGATTTTTTTTAGTTGTGCCTCCCATGTCAGATAAGAAGAGGACAATGATTAAGCTGCTCAGTGGTTAGAAAAATGCGGGTATATTAGGTAGGGAGAGGTCGCTTGGAAGTTGGAGAGGGAGACGTTCACATACAAAACTGTTGATGGTATGAGTCTTCCCTCTAAGAGGTTACGGTAGGAGTTCTCTTGGAGTCGTTTTTAGTAGGTTAGAGCCAGCGAACCTATATAGACATAACCGAACTTCTTAGGAACGAGTGGGAATGGCAAAGACGTAGCGAAGGTGTTATCTGTGAGTCTTTGGTATAGTAGTATGGGAGCAATTTAAGATGTATTGCAACAGAGACAAAATAGTAGTAGTGCACAATAGAGAGTATAACATACAAGTACCAGTAATAGTACAATTGGTGATATAGTGCTCCGGTTATAGATGATGTGATTGAGATGTTAGATCTGAGTCCCGCTGTAGAAGCACGAAGAGGAGGCTTTAGGAATGCTTGCACTACTAACCCAGTGTAAGAGGGGCCGATTGTGAAGGCTTTTTTCCGAGGTGATTCACTATTAAGCACTTCACTGGGGTATACTCTGCCCTTATGTATGCGTCTGAAAAGTGTCTCAGTCTCGTTTTGCTATGCACAGTGCTCCCCAGATTGTGGTCTCTGTGAACAAGAGGAGATGGCGCACAGCGTGTGATAATGGCACCGGGGTTGGCGGCCTGGCTCTTGATTTTTGTAGCCGCGTTATAGGGTACAAAGGGCTCTGCAGGTATCCCCAGGTCAAACAAGATTGTAAGTCTGTATGAATATCACATAGGATTTCTTAGGGAGTGCAGTAGGCTTTTCCACCTGCTGTTCCCGATACAGGCACAGACACCTGGGATGCTATTTGCAATTATATGTAATATCGGCGCCTATGTGAAATAGGCCGGCTGTACCTGAAAAGTGCTGGGTTCAGGAGAGGGTATGTTGAGTCCACTGTTGTCTCCACGGCGTTCTCCCCAGGGTGTCCTGAAGTCCGCTCCAGGTCTGCTGGGGCTCAGATTAGGCGATCAGAGACGGTTCAATTCTGTGTCAAAATGGAGGTCCCACGCGGTGATGGCGGCCGCGGCAGGGTCGCTGAGCTCTGGTGGGTTGGTGAGGCTGCAGTCAGCAGTCGAGTACACTCTAAATGAGTGATTGCCAGTTGTTGGGCACCTGGGGACCCATGTGCAGTACCTAATGAAGACGCCCAGGGCTCCCTGAGAGCAAGTCTCCAGGCAGGATATTCAGAACGGGTCTCCGACACCCGGGGGGGGCGCCACTCCTCCTCAGCGCGGTGGAGGCCTCGGCAGAACCGCAGCAACTCACAGCAACAGACACGGAACTTCGGTGAGTAGGCTACAAGTCCGTGCCAAGATAGAGGCACCACACAGCTATGGCGGCTGCGGCCGGATCAGGAGATGGACGCCGGCGCTGGATGAGCCGCCAGACCTTCAGCTAGGGCAGGTGCACGAAAGTCCGGGCAGGTATAGTAACTGGGTGAGCAACCTGCGAGTCCATTATACAGCGCGCTGGCGGGTTGATAGAGGCGCCAATTCCACTCTAGGAAGAAGGCAGCAGGCCTCACGTTGTAATGGCGGCCGCAGAAGGGACAAGGAGCTGTACTGGTAGCAAGGGATCCGGCCGAACTCTGGCTTGGGCGGGTGTATATAGTCCCGGGAGGTCTTAAAATGTTCCGGTCTAAGAGCAGGACACTTTGGGAGAGTACTCAAGGGTTTATTTGGTCTCATAGGCTTAGTAGGGCCGAGTTGTTGGAGCAATCAGGCAGAGCTCACCTAACACACGTCCGTCCTCATCTCCAGTCAGGCCACGCCCCCCTTTTCTAACTACATTTTATCAACAGTTTAAACCGATTAAAAACATCATCAATAAATACTTACCATTGCTTATGCAAAATCTTAAAATTTAGACAAGGGATGTAGGTTTGCCAGTAAGAAAGCCTTAATGTTATGTACTTTGATCTTACTATGCCTAGTTACTAAGCAATTGATAGTCAGTTCATGGTTTGATGTTAAAGGCTTATATTAATGTGCAATGAGTAGGTCCTGCTGTAAATTTGTTATGAAAGCGAAGATTCTAGACAACTTAATTGATAGCAGTGTTTTCACATTAAGAATTATGTTAACTGTGTAACCAGGTTAGGAGCTTATTGTATTAAGTGCCTTTATTGTAATATTCCATATGTGGGATGCACTAGTCATAGATTAAATTATCTCAATCAGACATATTTATGGTGCCACTTACTCTGATGTTAGCAACTCCTCCAATGTATCCAAGGATTTTTGGACAGAACCCAAAGGAGATGTTTCTGGTCTACTGTCATGATCATGCCAGAAAAAAACCCAACTTTGAGTTCTGGTCGCCGGCCACGGCCGATGCGACGTAAGCCATGGTTTCTGACTTTAGTGTCTCATTTGTTTTTATAGTGTGAATGGGTTTTCTCCCCCTGCTATCTTGATTGATTCCTGGCCGACGCCTGGGCCAGGAATCTTCCAGCACTCCCTGGGTTTACCTGGCTCCTGGCTCCTGGGTGATTGACTGCTCTACCTTCCTATCTGGCCCTTCCGTTTTTCCTCCTATTGCCTTTGTCCTTAGTTCCCCTGGATGGTATTTAAGGGTTCTTCTGTCTCTTCTCCTTGCCTGTTACACTGGTCTGTTTCTGCCTATAACTCGCCCTCTTTATTCTGTGCCTCCCTGGTTAACTTACTCTGCTTGTTTCACGTTTATTCTTCTGCCTTCTGACTTTGTACGGTTCCCGATAGTTACGATTTGGCTTCTTGACCTTTCCCCTTTTTGTGTTTGTATTGTTTGTCCCGCGTCTTGTGTTTTCACGCTATTCAGCATAGTGCTCAGTCTTCTGGTTGGGGCCGACCCCATTAAGGAGTCGGGCACCCCAAAAGGCAGGGACAGGGGTTGGGATCAGTGTCAGGGCCTCACGCTGTCTGTGTCTGTTCGTGCGCCCCTGACGGATCCGTTACATCTACATGTGTTTGGCATTTAAAGCGTGCCTAAAGCTGTGCAGAATGGAGTCATTAGAAGAACTTTGAGCAGAGAAGATTCTTGGATTTTAATGCTCATTACAAGTTTCCACAAAGTTAGAAATCACAGATTGGATATTACTAAAAAATTATGAATTTGTTATTTTTATGCTGTTTTTCCAGTTTCTTTATTTGTGACTTGGAGAATTAGGTTAATAGTTTCATTACCAGATGTTTATTAATGAAGCAGTCATATATAAACCAACAGATATGACGAGAGACTGGTACAAGACTGAAAAATGTTAGCTCGGGTCAGCTGTATTTCTTTAAAATGTTTAAGGAACATTATAAAGTTTTTATGCGACTTATGAAGAAACAACAAATGTTAATTTTAAAGTTGGAAATGCTGGTCAATTTCATGCTTGGAAAATATTGACAAATGCTAAATTTTAGGAGAGGTATTATTTAGAATATATAGACAACCCTTTAATGGAGAATTAATATTTAAAGATTGCCCCATATTTTCTCTTACGTATTCTTGAGATAGAATTTAAAAATGTATCTAAGTGAACAGTATCTATGTATTTTGTTAGTCATTAATGGGGACATGTACGAAAAATGTTTAGATCTAAGACTTTCTTTGTTGCCCATTAGCAACCAATCAGAGCTTCCCTTTCATTTCATAATGTGCTCTGAAAAATGAAAGGGAGCTTTCATAGGTTGCTATGGGCAACAGAAAAGTCTTAGACCTAGACAGTTTTCCTACATGAGGCCGTAAGTATCCATAGCCTCCCAAAAATTACAGTTCAGTTAAGCCTATGGCAGTAGTTCATTATTGATAGCTCGGACTGTAAGTACACGCTACAAAGCTAGTAGTTCCGGCTGCTCAATTCTTTTGCGCAATTTACATCCAGGGGTTAATTAAGCGTTGTTTTTGTGGTGTGGTGACAAAAATAGACCGTCTTTTTCACCGCCAAAAAATAAAAATTTTCCTGTAGCATAATTCACAAACGAAGGTTAATTACAATTTTTTTTCTTGTTGTGTAGCGTAGAAAACACCAATTGTAACACGCTACAAGCTAGTAGTTTCCGGCTGCTCAATTCTTTTGCGCAATGTACATCCAGGGGTTAATTAAGCGTGTTCTGCTGCTGTTGTGACTCCAAGAAACCGTCTTTTTCACCGCCAAAAAATACAATTTTCTGTAGCATAATTCCCCAAACGAAGATTAATTACAATTTTTTTCTTTTTGTGTAGCGTAGAAAATACGCAATTGTAACAAGCTACAAAGCTAGTAGTTTCTGCTGCTCAATTCTTTGCGCAATTTACATCCAGGGTTAATTTAAGCGTTGTTCTGTGCTGTTGTGATTCCAAGAAACCGTCTTTTTCCCGCCAAAAAATACAATTTTTCCTGTAGCATAATTCACAAAAAGAAGAATTTAAATTACAATTTTTTCTCTTTTTTGTGTAGCGTAGGGAAAAAACGCAATTGTAACACGCTACAAAGCTAGTGTTTCCTGCTGCTCAATTCTTTGGCGCAATTTACATCCAGGGGTTAATTAACTTGTTCTGCTGGTGTTGTGACTCCAAGAAACCGTCTTTTTCACGCCAAAAAATACAATTTTCTGTTTTAGCATAAAACACAGACGAGGTTTTAAATTTCAATTTTTCTTATGTTGTGTAGCGTAGGGAAAAAACGCAATTGTAAACACGCTACAAAGCTAGTAGTTTCCGGCTGCTCAATTCTTTTGGGGCCCAATTTACATTCAGGGGTTAATTAAGCGTTGTTCTGTCTGTGTTTTTGATCCAAGAAACCTTCTTTTTCACAGCCAAAAAAATTTGAATTTTCCTGTTGCATAATTCACAAACAAAGGTTAATTACAATTTTTTCTCTTGTTTGTGTAGCGTAGAAAACACGCAATTTGTAAACACGCTACAACGCTAGTAGTTCCCTGCTGCTCAAGACATCTGCGCAATTTACATCCCGGGGTTAATTAAGCGTTGTTCTGCTGTGTTGTGACTTCCAAGAAACCGTCTTTTCACCCCCAAAAAAAAAAATTTTCCTGTAGCATAATTTTACAGACGAGGTTAATTAAATTTTTTCTTATGTTGTGTAGCGTAGAAAACACGCAATTGTAACCCGCTACAAAGCTAGTTTGTTTCCTGCTGCTCAATTATTTTGCGCAATTTAAAATCCAGGGGTTAAATTAAAAGGGTTTTTCTGTGGTGGTTGTGACTCCAAGAAACCCTCTTTTTCACCGCCAAAAATACAATTTTCGTGTAGATAAATCACAGACGAAGGTTAATTACAATTTTTTCTTAAAGTTGTGTAGCGTAGAAAACACGCAATTGTAACACGCTACAAAGCAAGTAGTTTCCGGCTGCTCAATTTTTTGCGCAATTTTTCATTAGGGGTTAATTAAGCGTTGTTCTGTGCTGTTGTGATCCAAGAAACCTTCTTTTTCACAGCCAAAAATAGAATTTTCCTGTAGCATAATTCACAAACAAAGGTTAAATTTCAAATTTTTTTTTCTTGTTGTTGTAGCGTAGAAAAACACGCAATTGTAACCGCTACAAAGCTAGTAGTTTTCGCTGCTCCAATTCTTTTGCGCAATTTACATCCCGGGTTAATTAAGCGTTGTTCTGTGCCTGTTGTGACTCCCAGGAAACCCTCTTTTTTCAAACCCCCAAAAAATAAATTTTTCCTGTAGCATAATTCCCCAAACGAAGATTAATTTACAATTTTTTCTTGTTGTGTAGCGTAGAAAACCGCCCAATTGTAACACCGGGTACAAACTAGTTAGTTTCCTGCGCTCAATTCTTTTGCGCAATTTACATCCAGGGGTTTAAATTTAAGCGTTGTTTGCTGGTGTTGTGACTCCAAGAAACCGTCTTTTTCCCGCAAAAAATACAATTTTCCCGTAGCATAATTCACAGACGAAGGTTAATTACAATTTTTTTCTTTTTGTTGTTTAGCGTAGAAAACACGCCATTGTACACGCTACAAAGCTAGTAGTTTCCGGCTGCTCAATTCTTTTGCGCAATTTACATTCAGGGGTTAATTAAGCTTTGTTCTGCTGCTGTTGTGACTCCAAGAAACCTTCTTTTTCACAGCCAAAAAATAGAAGTTTCCTGTAGCAGAATTCACAAACAAAGGTTACTTACAATTTTTTCTCTTGTTGTGTAGCGTAGAAAACACGAGATTGTAACACGCTACAAAGCTAGTAGTTTCCGTCTGCTCAATTCTTTTGCGCAATTTACATCCAGGGGTTAATTAAGCGTTGTTCTGCTGCTGTTGTGACTCCAAGAAACTGTCTTTTTCACCGCCAAAAAATACAATTTTCCTGTAGCATAATTCACAAACGAAGATTAATTACAATTTTTTCTCTTGTTGTGTAGCGTAGAAAACACGCAAGTGTTACACGCGTCAAAGCTAGTTGTTTCCGGCTGGGCAATTCGTTTGCGCAAGTTACATCCAGGGGTTAATTAAGCGTTGTTCTGCTGGTGTTGTGACTCCAAGAAACCGTCTTTTTCCCCGCCAAAAAATACAATTTTCCTGTAGCATAATTCACAGACGAAGGTTAATTACAATTTTTTCTCACCACCTCTGCAGAAGGGAGCTGTTTCTCTTTGCCATCATCTCCCGGTCCAGATGCTCCTGCTCCTCGCTACTCATAGTGCCAGCAGTCGTTCAACGAGGCGATTGCAAAGAGACAACAGTATGCATCCAACCATCCTAAGGTGCAGAAGCTGACCATGCTCCTATCCAAGTTGTTGGTACTGCAGTCCCTCCCTTTCCAAATGGTGGACTCTTCACCGTTCAGGGAACTAATGGCTTGTGCCGAGCCGAGATGGAGAGTTCCAAGCCGTAATTTCTTTTCCAAAAAGGCAGTACCAGCACTTCATAAATATGTGGAACAGAAGGTGGGCCAGTCCATGAGCTTATCGGTTTGATCAAAGGTGCACGGCAGCGCGGACGTCCGGAGCTGTAACTACGGTCGGGGCCAGTACATATCCTTTACGGGCCACTGGGTGAATGTGCTTTCTGCCCAGGAACACCAACAACTTGGACAGGAGACGCCGCTTTCTCCTCCACGTTGTCAAACTGCGGCTCCTGCGCCAATGTCTGCCTCCTCCTCCTCCTCCACCACCATCTCAGCCTCCACAAGTACTGCTCCATCATACCACATGTGTAGGGCACAACGGTGTCACGCAGTTCTACACCTGGCTGGCCTCGGCGAACGAAGTCACACAGGGGAGGAAATGCTCCGCGTCATGCAGCAAGAAATCGATGTGTGGCTTTCTCCGCGCCAACTGCAAATCGGAACCATGGTGACGGACAATGGGAGGAACATGGTGTCCGCGTTGCACTGAGGAGGGATGGTCCATGCGCCCTGTATGGCACAAGTGTTCAATCTGGTTGTGAAAAGGTTCCTGAAGTCTTCCACCAATCTTCAGAAGCTTCTGAAAATGGCCAGGAAACTGTGCATGCACTTCATCCATTCCTAAAAAGCCAGGAACACCCTTCTTGAGTTGCAGTGGCCGAACGGCCTCCCCCAACACACTGTGATATGCGATGTTTCCACCCGTTGGAATTCCAGCCTGCACATGTTGGACCGACTGTATGAACAGAGAAAGGCCATTAACGCTTTTTTGATGATCCAGGCGGACAGGAGAACTCCCCTGTGTAACTTTGATGTCAGCCAGTGGCAGCTCATGCGTGACACCTGCCGTTGTTGAGGCCATTCGAGGAGGCAACGTTGTTTGTCAGTCGCCAGGACTAAGGGATGAATAACGTCATTCCACTGCTTCATATCCTGGAACAGATGCTGAAAAATCTGTCTGGGCAGGGAACTAGAGACGTGGCGACTAGTGTTGAGCGATTATTATCAACAAAGTTGAAATCGGCACAGTTTTTATGGAGATCGGATTTTTTAGATCATGCGATAATTTAGGTTAAAATCTGTGCATCATCTATTAAGATCACGCCTTTTTCGGCGCTTCCTGTAATTTTGGCGGCCAGCAAATCAGATTACAGAATAGAGTAGGGTGAGATATGTGTGGGACGTCATGACTGGGATGTGTATGGTTGCGATTGGCTGGAAAAATCACATGACCTCGTTTTACATAGAACAGCATTTCCTGTTCAGCCTCAGTGTCTCTCAGCGTCTCAGAGCAGAAGGACGTGCGCTCTGCTTGTGTCCAAACAGCTCAGCGAAATTATTATATTTCTTCACAGAGAAACCTCTACTATTAGCTGTGTTCCTTACAATTTAGTTAGATTAGAGATTGGAAGATTTTATATAGTTAGGTAGAGAATTTTAAAGGAGCATCTACTGCTGTAAAGTCACGGGGGGAAGCGGAGGGGGTGCCCCCGCGGGCGAACACAGACAAGCTCTATAAAGAATACTGGTTTAAGTTCATCATGACTTCGTGTATACATTGCAATAGCTTTATTATTAACAGTTTTCTATTGAAATATTTCCTGGATATTGGGCAGCCTGAACTTATATGATACACATCTTTTCTAGTAACTGCAGGTCTCTTTGTTAGATGCAAAACTCCACTTTTATTATCAGTATTAGTGTTGAGCGATTGCGTTGGCTATCGAGATCGATCGATAGTCGATAGTCGGCCGCTATCGATAAGGTTTTTCGATAGTGAGCGTCGATTATGAGCGATGACGATTAAAGTCTATGGGAGAGCAACAACACCTTTATTATTACACCCAAACAAGGCTGGAGAAGCTGAAATTAACATCACAACAGTCAAATGATACGTGCTACATCTTAGGCAACACACTTAGGTTATAAAAAGTCAAGAAAAAAAGCAAGACCTTCACAAACCCCGTACCACAGCCTGCCCTTAAACCCGCATCAC
>JAODAL010039102.1:0-38378 GCA_025379985.1 Phyllomedusa bahiana
CCCCCCTTTTTACCATTCCCTTTCTGTTCCTCTTCCCCCTCCCCGTTGCCTTCTTCTTTCTCGTCCCCTTCACCTTCCCCTTTACCATTCCCTTTCTGTTCCTCTTCCCCTCCCCTTTGCCTTCTTCTTTCTCTTCCATTCCACCTTCCCCTTTACCATTCCCTTTCTGTTCCTCTTCCCCCTCCCCTTTGCCTTCTTCTTTCTCTTTCCCTTCCCCTTTACCATTCCCTTTCTGTTCCTCTTCCCCTCCCCTTTGCCTTCTTCTTTCTCTTCCATTCCACCTTCCCCTTTACCATTCCCTTTCTGTTCCTCTTCCCCCTCCCCTTTGCCTTCTTCTTTCTCTTCCATTCCACCTTCCCCTTTACCATTCCCTTTCTGTTCCTCTTCCCCTCCCCTTTGCCTTCTTCTTTCTCTTCCATTCCACCTTCCCCTTTACCATTCCCTTTCTGTTCCTCTTCCCCCTCCCCGTTGCCTTCTTCTTTCTCGTCCCCTTCACCTTCCCCTTTACCATTCCCTTTCTGTTCCCCTTCCCCTTCGTAAACCCTTACGTGACCATTTCCTAACACAGTTCACCTTAAGTTCATCTTTTAATCCTTTTTTTCTTTAATTGTAGAAATTGTCTGTTATAAATCCAGCAGATATTTGGGTCGGTAAAATAATAACCAGAAACCAGGATTCCGAGAGAAACTCATGGGATTGGCCAAGCAGCTATAAAGTGTGAGTCTAGTTTTGCTGTTAATGATTGTTTGTGGCTTTCGAAGCAGAGCTTCAGCTCCTAACAAACTGCTATACACCCACCACACCACACACACTGTACACTATACACTATACACCACACACACTATATACTACACATAGTATATGCTATACACCCACCACACCACATAAATCCCATACTATATACTATACAACATACACAGTACATACTATACACCACACACACTACATATTATACACTATACACCACACACAACATGCTATACACTAAGCATTACACACAGTACATACTACACATCACACATAACATACTATACACTAAACATCACACACAGAACATACTACACACCACACAATCACATATTATATACTACAAACCATATCCAGTGCACAATATACATTACACACAGTACATGCTATACACTACACACCACACAAATCACATATACACACTATACACACTCACACTTTATACTCCTGTACATACTACACACCATACACAGTACATAATATATCCTACACAGTACATACTATACCGTACACAGTACATACTATACACTAAACACCACACACAGTACATACTATACACTAGACATCACACACAGTTCATACTATACACCACACACAATACACCACACACAATATATACTATACACCACACACAGTAGATACTATACACCACACACAGTACATACTATACACCACACACAGTAAATACTATACATTATACATCACACAATACGTGCAAAATCTTGGAGACGAGCATGGGAGGTTCGGATGAGTGAGGTGTGTAATCTTAGATCAGTAGCAGAGCGGAGAGAGCGGGTAGGATGGTAGACAGAGATAAGGGAGGAGAGGTAGGGAGGTGCAGCACTGTGGAGAGCTTAATGGGTGAGAGTGATGAGTTTATACTGTATTCTGTACTGAATGGGCAACCAGTGCAGTGACTGACACAGGGTAGAGGCATCAGTATAGCGGCTGGAAAGAAAGATGAGCCTGGCTGCTGTATTCAGGACAGATTGGAGAGGGGAGAGTTTACAGAGAGGAAGACCAACAAGTAGGGAGTTACAGTAGTCAAGACGAGAATGAATAAGAGCAAAAATGAGAGTTGAGTTGTTTTCCACAGTGAGAAAGGACGGATTCTGGAGATGTTTCTTGAGGTACAGGTGACAGGAGCGGGCAAGGGATTGGATATAGGGGGTGAAGGACAGATCAGAATCTAATATAACCCACAGACAGCGGGCCTGCTGCCTAGGAGAAATGGTGGTGCCACATACAGAGAGAGAAATAGCAGGGTGAGGTCGGTTAGTAGATGGTGGGATGACTAGAAGTTCAGTCTTAGTGAGTTTAGTTTAAGATGGAGAGAGGACATGATGTCAGAGACAGCGGACAGACAGTCACTGGGGTTTTGTAGCAGGGCAGGAGTGATTTCTCAGGAGGTGGTGTATAGTTGAGTGTCATCAGCATAGATACATACTACACACCCCACAAAGTACATACTATACACCACACACAGTACATACTATACACCACACACAGTAAATACTATACATTATACATCACACACATACACACTATACACCACACACAGTACATACTATACACCACACACTGCACATACTGTACACTAGACATCACAAACAGTATATACTAAACACTACACACAGTACATACTATACACTAAACACCACATACAATACATACTATACACTAGACATCACACACAGTACATACTATACATTCCACACAATACATAATATAAACTATACACCCCACACAATACATACTATACACTATACACCCCACACAGTACATACTATACACTATACACCCCACACAGTACATACTATACACCACAAACAGTACACACTATACACCACACACCACACACAGTACATACTACACACCACACACAGTACATACTATACACTATACACCCAACAAAGTACATACTATACACCACACACAGTACAATCTATACACCACAAATGACATACTACACATTAAAAACTACACACAGTATACACTATACCTGAAACACCTCACACTGCACATACTGTACACCAAATACAGTATATACCATACCTTACACACCACACATGGCATAGAGTAAACCAACGTCTACTCTAAAGAGGTAAGTTAAAATATGTAGAGTTTGTTAGGGTTATTAAAAAAATTTCTTACACAGACCTTTGTTTGAGCACACTGTGGGGAAAGGCATGGAGATGTCAACCATGCTGGGTCACATGATAAGCAGTTCAAACAAATCATACACGCCCCCTTTTGAACAGACTGAAAGCTGAAGCAGGACAAACCAGGCATGAAATGCTTTTGTGGCAAAACCCCTTTTAACATACATGAACATACTTGAAACTAAGGGTTTGTTACAATGTATCCAGCCTACGAAATCTTCTATGGACTCCAGGCGGCTACGTTTTACCGGCACTGATACATTTGAACAAATTAGGAGTCAGATTTTCACTGCTGCTGTATTTAGCTCAGGGAGGACTGTTCAGAATATAATTGTCTTTAGCTGTGTGAGCAGGACTAGGTTAGGACAAGTTTTCAATCTAGAAGGGTACGACCACACTGCAGGGGACAAAATGCTGTCAGTTTTGGGAACAGAAAAATCATCCGACGAGTATTTGAACTGATTTGGTCACTAAAATGCACCATTTTTAGCTGTTTTTGTTTTTTGTCATTGATTTGTGCAGTGATTTTATACCGATTTCAGTCGGGTTTCGGACTGCTTTTCAGTGGACTTTAGTGAGTGCAATGTATTCATGACTGGTGCCAGAAACCATGGGATTTTTGTAACTCCACCCAATAGTCACTCCTTAAAGGAGTTTTATCGTTTGAACAGTTTGTGCTCTTCAGCTAATTCTCTGAGATTGAATTTGAAATCCAGGGGCGAGTCTCTCCTCTCAGCAGGTGTGTCTCTTCTGCCAGGAGGAGTGTCTCTCCTCACTGAAGACCTGTGACATCATCATTCTGGGTGAGGCAGTAGAAGCAGAAGGATGTCTGCAGAGGACAGCTCGTCCGCCGCCTGCTTGCTGCTTCCGTGTTTGCAGAGCTTCAGGCTGACTCCACAAGCTTCTTGCTGTGCTATATGCAGTTATACACACAGCCTGAACTGATGAGACACGTGAGGAGTGTACACTGCCCCCCCTCCACCTCTGTTTCCAGACAGGAGACTGTATGACTGTGATATATGCAGTTATACACACAGCCTGAACTGATGAGACATGTGAGGAGTGTACACTGCCCCCCACCCTTCCCCTCTGTTACCAGGCAGCAGACTGGGTTATATGGAGCAATGCACACTGCCCTCCCCCTCCTCCGCTCCCCCAGTTAACAGGAGACTCTATAACACTGTGTTGTATGAGGGGATCTGTGACTTAAACAGCCAGTTATTGCCCAGATCATTCACCCTAGAGCTGGGAGATGAGTATAGAGCCAGAAGATCTTGGTTTCACTATCGATTTTAACAGCTCAAAAGGGAGAAAACACTGAGTGTGCAGGCAGCCAATCACAGTGCAGGGGGCGTGTACGGGGCGTTTCCTGTCTGGGGGCGTATCCCAACCGGCTGAATGAAATGTCAGCCAGCCAATCACTTTGCAGGGGGTGTGTCTAGGGGGGTGGGATCTAGGCAGGGGGCGTGTCCCAACTAGCAGCAGCAGAAACAGAATACAGATTTACAGAAAAGCTCATATCTGCTAAACCAAGTGACTGAGGTAATGCAACTCAATTACAAAAGTGCTTATTTTTTACTGTCCCCATACTCTGAGACATGATCTTTGTAGCGATAAAACCCCTTTAAGCTTGCAGTGGCCATTTTGGTTACACTGCAGCCAGATGTGTAATTATATTTAAAAATATATAGTACATATATAGACCTGAGAGTGAATTTGGGAACCTTATAGTAAAAAAGGACAAAAGGACCTACGATAACAGATCTGCCCAAAATATGTGTAAAAATCAGTTCGCTAACTTTCTCATTGACTTCAATAGTATATTTCCAGACAGAAATCAGAAGCTGCATGTTCCAAGTTTTTCAATTTTGAAAACTGTACAGCAGAAAAAATGGGCAGATTTTGTATTGAGGTCTATGGGGTTGGTTAACAGTTGGTTTCAAAATCCGAAATGTATCTAAAAAACCGGACACAGCCTTAGGGTGCGGACACACAGCAGTTTGTAGACTAAGAAATGGGAATTGTATGAGAATCCGGATGGTGATTTATCGTCTTATTATGGTTTGGGGGGGGGGGGGGGGTTTTCTGTCCACGGTTTCCAGATTTGGCCATCCCCTTCAACCATTGAATAGCACTGTGTCCACCTGAAAACCGGACAGAAGATTGGGCATGTTCCAAATTTTTATCAATGCCGGCAATGGCAAAATCTGCACAGTAAAAAAATGTGCAGTGTAGACTAGTGGGTGGATTTTCTAGTAAAATCTATGAGGAGGGTTGACATTTGGTTTTCAGACAGCTTCCAAATCTGAAAGCATTCTGAGAAACCGACTGACAACGTACCCTAAGAGATTGGATTGAGAGCTGAAGGGGGAGCTGATCTTCACTTAGAACTACAGCCCCTGTATTTCCACAAACTGTGCTGCATACAAGTCTTTCCTCGGCTTCCTCACCGCTTTGTCTGTGTATCAGTCTTTACATAACTTTCTATGATTCTATATAAACATGTTTATAGCCCCTTCCCCATACACGGTGCATGGGATTGTGGGAGCAGGGAAGGTGACTGGGTGAAGATTCTCCTGCTGTGTTGGGGTCTCAGAGGAGGGCTCGCATCTTATGTCTTGGTTGTGCTTTCACAGGTCCAAGGAGGACAGGTATAAGTGCTGGAGAATCGAGGGCGGTCGTCTGAATGCGGAGTCCTGTTGGAAGGAAAATCACTTTATCTGTGAGAAGAATCTTGTCCTGATGTCTGTGAAGGAGAATTACTACACCAGCTTTTCTATGTGGGACACAAGCTATAAATGTAAGGTCCAAGACTGAGGAATAAGAAAAATGTCCAGCCCTCAGGAAGTCATGGAGGAGCCGAGGAACAGATACTGTAATCCAAGGAACACATATAAAGAAAATACACAGCACTATCCCTCAGTATCTCTCTTCTTCTTTCCCCCATCTTGCATTAACTGCTCTTTTCTCCCATTCTCTTTATACATTTGCTATATACTTTCCTATATTCTCCATTCCCACCACATCACCTCCCCAGTTTACCTACCTACTCTCCTGTCTCTCTCTACACAGTCTCATCTTTCACCTGTATATCCTTCTCTATTATTCTCCTTTCTATCCCTTCTGTTATCTTCTCCTTATTATATCATTGTCTGTCTGTTTCCATTAAGACTCTAGGCCCTTACACCACCTTCTACTGCGCAACCGCTGACTCCTTCTTGCCAGCTCTCTGATCTGCGCTTGCACAATACCTCCTGATAGACGCTGACCTCTCTTGGCACTTTCACTGACTGCCGTCCTCGCTCCTTTACGCTGACTCCACCTCTCCACTATCCCTCCACTGTGAAGTCTTCCTCTCTTTTTTCCCTTCCTAAACTCTTCACGTATTATTCCCTTGTTGACCATCCTGATGTATGTACTTATTTCCTCCACATACAGCGATGTGTTTTAGTATCGCACCATCAGTGTCTGACTGGGATGCCCGGGGCCCACAGATGGAGTTGACTCTAGGGGCCCACCAGTTGAGCTGTTTCCTGGCCCACCAGTGGGGTTTATTTTAGTGGTCCACCCTAAATCTACTGTAAATGACTTTACCTGCCTCTTATCCTCTGCCTCTTGCTTTTGGCCTCTCGTTCTCTGCTGTTTTGCCCCTTCTAAGGATGCATATGCAGTTAAAAAACAATTCTAGGTCTACCATGCTGAGGGGCTCACTGGGGGTTTCCCCTATTCCCCTGTGAGCCAGTCCAAGCCTACACACCATGTAGCTGAGCTACACGCTCCTTTCATGCTTTTCTTTACCTATACTTCCATTCAGTCAATGTTTCATCCATATACATACTTGCCCTTCCAGTGTGGTCCAATTATCATCTAAATTATAATTCTTCTCCTCCTCTATATACCATGTGTCTCTCCATACGGTAAGTTTTCCTTTCCTCCACACTGTTCATCTTCAGCTCCCATTTTCCTTCTCTTACAGTTATCCTTACATGTTCTGTCCATTATCCCCAATCTCCATTTCCAACGCTTACCCTACGAGTCAACCTGTGACCTTTCCCTGCTCTTCCCTCTTTCCTGTCCACTACCAGGCTCCTGCATCTGTTTTCCACATTTTTCTTTTCATCTTATCTTCTCTTATTTTGTCTCTTTAGTCTGACTGCTCTCACTTCCATTTCAGTGACTGGTACCATTAAGGTGTTTTTTAAAAAACCGAAACATCACAACTTTAAGTCACAACTCAAAACCCATCTATTTACACTCACCTACTATGCTTATATTCCTGGATTTCTTTGTGATATGTCAATGTTGTATCTTGGAAACAAAATTCCCTTCAAAGCATCTTCAGTGTTGTGGACTTTCTTTATATATGGACTGATGAATGTTCTGGCCCTATAACCTCTGTCATGTGGCATGGGGGAGAGGAGTACAGCTATACACAGCAAATAATGCAGTGTCTCCACCAGTCACATGATCAAACCGCGCCCCAGGCACTGCTGCTTTTCTCCATAATGAGAATCCTGTAACGATAACATTTGGTAGTGCACCACCTATCAGGTATCTATAGTCCATATGTTCTTTATCCCCCGATATCATACATTCATATTAATTTCAGGATGATATTAATTGACCTAAAGTCTAAAGTTGGGTGAAATAGATGAAATATTAAAGTGAATGTAGAAAACAGGTCTATTGTATAAAGTAATAAATCTCAGCCGTATCAGATTTGTAATGTTACAGTAATAATTTAGGTCAGACTGAATTCGTCTAATGGGATCCACTTTGGTCTTCTAATTAGAAAAGCGCGCTTGAGAAAGAAGGGTCAAAACACACAGAAGTAGCTTTCAGTGTCCGGGGAATCTGCTTTCTTCCCTGAGACGAAGCTCCCAGGCTTTATTTATAGAAGCTCATACAAAACGAGATAAGGAGCCTGGAGTCGATCAGTTACTAACACAATAGAAACTTTGCCCCTATGCAGGAGGCTTTTAACCAATTATTAAAGTATTTCCCCTGAGGCCGTGGACCACGACCATATTTAGTATAAGGTGTTCTGGAATGTAATAAATTGTACCTGTATTGAGTAGCTTTATAAGCCCCGTCCATGTACTACACCATGTTATAATGTATCAGCTCCTAACTCCTATGTGTGGGCTATTACTGACATTAACTATAAGAAATATCTTATATTGTTCACCACTTCCACAATAATGAGAATAATTGAAGGGACAAGTGAAAACCCAGAAACATCATCTGTTCCGTACAACTATTATAACATCTTAGAAGAATTTATATAGTTTTTATAATTGGACAATCCGCACACTCAGATCTCTGTTATAAATGTCTCAGGTATTTTACTCCAAGTCTTCTCCCCTTCTCACCTTCTGAGCCCTGCTTGGGTCTTTGACTCATCTATGGTGGCTTTAGCTGTCTGATCTTCTCCTGCTTGGAGAAACCCAGTCTCATCTTCAGTATCAGAGAAACTTTTTTTGATCACCAGATTGGGCTTGCCCTAAGCAACTTGCAAAGGAAGAATGATGCTGCCATCTCTGTTATACTAATAGTTAACATTGCATGACCTTTTGAGGTTTGCCTCATGCATTGCTCCCACGGTACGGGTTTGCGGCCGGTTTTTCAGACGGTTTGCGGTTTTGCAGACCGTCTGAAAAATCGGTCGCAGACAAGCACAACGTGCCTCTGGGGAAAACCCGTGCAGCAGTCCCCACTGCACGGGTTTGACGCCCGGTGATTTTTCAAACTGCCGGCCGCCCGGAAAATATTGAACATGCACATTCTTCCGTCCGGTTTTCGGACAGAATATGTGCATATCAATGTGAAGGGAGAGGGCTCATCGCGGAGAAAAGACATCCCCCCCCCTCCCCGCGGCCGTGGGGACAGCAATAAAACAGGACAAATACCAGTCGGATAAACCGACCGGTATTTGTCCTCTGCCGTGGGGACATGCCCTAACTGTGGAGCACAGACAGTGTTGGACTGAGGTGCCTAGGGCCCACAGATGGAGTTGATTAGAGGAGCCCACTAGTTTTTAAGGGCCCACCGGTAGAGTTTATTTTAGGGACCGACCCAACAGCTACTGTAAATGACTGTAGATGCATCCTATAATCTGCTTCTAGCTTTTTGCATATCCTGCTATACTTTTTTTGTACCACTTCTGAGAAAGTACATGGAGTTACAAAACAACTCTAGGTCTACCAAGCTCAGGGACCCACCGGGGGATTCCCCTATTCCCCTGTGAGCCAGTCCGGGCCTGAGCAGAGATGTAATATATGTAAACTTAGCATCTGTAAGAGACACGTGGGATGTTCAAGGGTTTTTTATGTGGGAATCAGTGAACAATAAGTAGATAATGAGCATTTTGAATACTGACTATGTACAATGAGCATTTTGCACACTGACTATGTACAATGATCGTTTTGTATACTGTTGAGGTACAATGAGTATTTTACAAACTGACTATGTACAATGAGCATTTTGCATACTGACTATGTGCAATGAGCATTTTGTATACGGTCAAGGTACAATGAGCATTTTGAATACTGACTATGTACAATGAGAATTTTGTATATTGTTGAGGTACAATGAGTATTTTACAAACTGACTATGTACAATGAGCATTTTGCATACTGACTATGTACAATGAGAATTTTGTATACAGTAAAGGTACAATGAGCATTTTGCATACTGACTATGTACAATGAGCATTTTTCATAGAGTCGAGGTACAATAACTATTTTGCATACGCTTAAGGTCCAGTGAGTATTTTTCATACTGACAAGGTACATTCCATACAGATGAGCAATCTTACACATGATTCTCCATTATGTATTCACCTAAGTAAAATACCTAATACTAGCTAATATAGAATATCCAAAGCTTTCACTCTAATAAAGTCTGCATTTCTCACACAGATTGTGATATAGAAAGATATAAAATATCAGTTTGTAAAAATTTTGTAAAAATTTGGGATAAAAGGGGTATCAAGGTTCTGCAAAAATGTGATGAGGATAGGAATTCTCCCCTTTGTATGACGGGCTCATGAGGAGAATCAGAACCATAAAGAGTTACCCTGGCAATGGGCATAAAACTTATAAGCCGACAGAGCAAAACAGATCTCTGATTAAAAGGGAAAAAAAAATCTCGGGGCTGCAGGGAATTGCCCCAGCGAGCTCCCAAAGGTGTATAAAAACCCATGTGTGGTTCACAAGGAAGGAGATTCCTGAGAAATGGAGGATACTGACCTAAAGCAAATAGAGTCTGCCCAGGAGGACCTTGGTTTGAACCAGGGCTGGTACTACTAGGTTTACTATTAACTTCTTGTAGGTATTTTTCTAATGTTTTTGGCTTTTTTCCAGTTATTTTATGTCTAGAATCAATGAGCTTAACTTCTTTACGTCTGTAACATATAATTTATTTTATTTCTATATACCTTTCCCTTGGGTGATTTTCCCCTAAAACCATTGGGGATTTGTTGTTGCTCAGTACTATTAAAAAATTATAATAATAGTTTTTTCATTGTTTTTTGGGTTTGGGATTTGATGTTATGTGGAAAATACAGGTAAAAAAGAATCTTTTTCTCTGATAAGAGGGCCCTATGTGCAGACCCCTAAGAAAGAAAGTAACCCTGGGTTCTAGCCTACACCTCAAATAGTGATGAGCTCTGCAGGTTTTCCCCAGGAATAACCAGGGAAATATTTTTGTGGTACACAGTGACGCACCACAGAAGTAGTGAGCCTGGGGGGATAAACAGGATTTAACTCAGTCATACAGGAAATAATGTATGTACAGGACTGCACCGCAGAAGGATAAACTCTGGGGATAATAGGGTGTAACTCAGATAGTACAGGGTAAAATGTATGTACAGTGACTGCACCCGCAAAAAGTGAGCGCAGCTCTGGAGTATAAACAGGATGTAACTCAGGATCAGTACAGGATAAGTAAAGTATTGAAAGTGACTGCACCAGCAGAATAGTGAGTGCAGCTCTGGAGGATAATACAGGATGTAACTCAGGATCAGTACAGGATAATGTATGTACAGTGACTGCACCAGCAGAATAGTGAGCGCAGCTCTGGAGTATAATACAGGATGTAACTCAGGATCAGTACAGGATAAGTAATGTATGTACAGTGACTGCACCAGCAGAATAGTGAGCGCAGCTCTGGAGGATAATACAGGATGTAACTCAGGTTCAGTACATGAGAGTAATGTATGTACACAGTGACTGCACCAGCAGAATAGTGAGCGCAGCTCTGGAGGATAATACAGTATGTAACTCAGGATCAGTACAGGATAAGTAATGTATTTATAGTGACTGCACCAGCAGAATAGTGAGTGCAGCTCTGGAGTATAATATAGAATGTACCTCAAGATCCATGGAGCAAAACATTTTAGTAGAGGACATTGTTTTGATAATATTAATCCTTTAACACCGTGCTCAACATCTTTTCATCACCTTTTAACTCACTATTCCCTTTTTTTAAACATTGGAGTTAAAAAAAAAAATTCATGATCTAAAACTTCCAGTCTTTAGTGATGCAGGATCCATCAACAGCAGTTAGATCATAATCCTTGATAATACTGCACAAGGTCCTGACGTTTCCAGGCGTTCATCCTCTATATCACTGGGTCGGTAATCCTAGTAGACTATATTGTCCTTCTGACGGCTGTTGATCTGCTGCCTTCTGATCCTGAGCTGGAGACCCAAGAGTGGAGTACGATGAATCCGGTTCAGGCACCTAAAACCAAAGTCAGAGCCCAAATCCGACCCAAAAAATGTGGAATTAATTCATATCCCAGACCATAGGTGTAAGCTCTAGCAGCTGCTATGGGGCCCAGCAGTCAAGGGGGCCATTCATGTGCAAGAATCTTGTATATTTATGTAGAAAATGGCACACTGGTGGTTTCATGCTCTGATACATGATTCTAATATCCAGATCTTCACTTATTATTACACTTTTTATTCTGTTCTTTCAGTCCCCGGTCATTAGGTGTTGGTGGTGGGGCATTTATTTTTCTATGGGGCCCTATATATTCTCATTATGCCCTTGCCCTTGGCCATTGAATTAATTCAGACACCATAGCTTTGCTTCACACAACCTATATGCAAGGCCTAAAATGGCCCAGATGAGGCTACTAATCCTAACAACCATTACCATTTCCCTTAGACCTACGCTGCTGTTCGCCAGGCCTGAATAGTTGCTGGATTCCCATTGGGATCAAGAAGCCCAGGTCTAGGGGCCACCCTGGAGGAAAGGTCACCTTCTCCTGAGGGTCAGGACTGAACTATTTTTGTCTCCAGTGAGTTCACCGAGTTTGCGACTGCATAGACCGAGGGAGAAATGAATGTAGGCTACAAAAAGTCCAAGACTAATGGCCTCTGGGTAACTATGATGATGAGGCGGCTCGGTCTTGTGGTCGCCCTCTGTAGATCGCTCTTCTTGTCTATAGTTGTTATTGATACGTTTATACAGAAGCTGCTCTACTCTGCTCTGATCTTGGCTGAAGAGCATCCTTTGCCGGGTCCTGAATTACTGGGACCATCAGGTACGTAGGTAAGTAAACATGACATCTAGCAGTGGCTTCACCCTTGTGTCATAATTAGGGCTGTTTCCAGGCTCAATCTCATTTAGGGCGGGGAGACAAAATATCATCCTCCACCCCTACACTAACATGTTGCGCCGTGCTACGCTGCTCTGCATCACGTCAACGTTAACCAGTTCCTGACCCCTCCTTTCCTTTTCTCTCCTTTTGTGACCATCCTCTCTGACCTCTCTCCTGACCGGGCACATTGTCCTTTTTCTTAGTACAAACAGGTTTGTATCCTGTAACTTTCTCTCGCACTAGTTATTCTTCACATTTTTTCACCATTTTTTGTGATACTGTTAGGCTTTATTTTTATTTAATTTTTTCATTAGAATTTTTTTTCATATTATTATTATTATTATTATTTATTTTTGAGCGCCCTTGGTTCCAGAGCGCTGTACATTCAGGTTTCATACATAATATAGGTCAAACAAGTACAAAGGTGACAAATTACTAACTAACAATTGGTACAGAAGGAGAGAGGTCCCTGCCCGTGAGGGCTTACAGTCTACAAGGAAGGTGGTAAGAGACAGAAGGTGAGGGGCAGACATGATTTCGGATAGTGTAGTGACAGTAGGGTTATTGTTGGTTATAGGCAATCCTGAAAAGATGGGTTTTCAGGCTGCTTTTGAGGCTGGTGAGAGTGGGGGAGAGTCTGAGGTGTTGGGGCAGTGAGTTCCAGAGTATGGGGGAAGCACGGGAGAAGTCTTGGAGACGGTTATGTGAGGAGTTGACACGGGGAGAGCGGAGAAGAAGGTCCTGTGAGGAGCGGAGATTGCGTGAGGGGAGATATCTGGAGACTAAGGCAGATATGTATGGAGGGGAGAGGTTATGGAGAGCCTTGTAGGTCAAGGTTATTAACTTGAACTGGATTCGCTGGGCAATGGGAAGCCAGTGAAGGGATTGGCAGAGGGGAGAGGCAGAGGAGTAGCGAGGAGAGGTGGATAAGACGGGCAGCAGAGTTAAGGATGGATTGGAGGGGAGCGAGGGTGCTAGCTGGGAGGCTGCAGAGAAGGATGTTGCAGTAGTCTAGGCGTGAGATGACGAGGGCATGGACCAGCATTTTTGTGCTTTCGATGTTAAGGAATGAACGGATGCGAGAGATATTTTTCAGGTGGAGGCGGCAGGCGGAGGTGAGGGCCTCCACCTGAAAGTAAATGGTAAAAAAAGTCTGTTTTTACTTTTTTAAACTTATTTAAAAAATACAAAATTTTAAAAAATGTAAAAAAGAAGTTTTTCACCTTTTTTATTTTATCTTTATAAATAACCATTTTTCACAATACATCAGGCTTTATTTTTAGAGTAGATTTTTTTCATATTAAGATAAATGGTAAAAAAAAGTCTGTTTTTTCACATTTTGCTATTTATTTAAAAATAAATGAATTACAAAATGTGAAAAATAGACCTCTCGCGTTTTTCTGTTTGTTTACTTTTGGGATAACCATTTTCCGTGACATGTTAAACTTTATTTTTATTTACTTTTTACATTATATTTATTTTTCATATCAAGGTACTTAGTAAAAACGTGTGTTTTTCACATTTTTTATTAATTAAAAAATAAATACATTTAAAAAATAAGAAAAAATACTTTTTTACCATTCACCTTGATATGATAAAAAATCTAATGTAAATCTAATGTAAAAATGGAATAAAAATAAAGTCTAATGTATCACTAAAAATGTTTAAAAAAAAAAAGTGAAAAACAAACTTTTTTTCCCACCATTTACCTTGATATGATAAAAAAATAAGGCACGAAAATAAGATTTTAAAATTGTATATACAATGATCAAGAAGTCAGGGATGGTAATAAACTGGCCTGTCTTCTCCCTGGAGGTCCCGGCTGCAGCAGACAGCAGGCTCTCCCTTCCCGCGGATGCTTACCTCGCTTGGTTGTAGCATGGACTCCACACAATGTCTGAGGCATGTAGACAATATTTTATGCTTCCATCTCATCCTAAAGTCATCTAATGGGGCTGAAATATGGGGACAGTGTAGTCTGGAACCCCCAAGAGAAGATGCCGCCCTCCTGACATCGTGTGCCCATAAAAGCCACCGTCACCAGATATATCTGTACTCAAGTTATTATCAGTGGTCAGGAGAACATTTCCAGTAACACACAGTATGGGGAGGAGGGGCCCTAATTCACAAGCAGAGTTTCCTAGGGGCCACATCACCTTTATCTTCCAAGGTGAGCAAATGTCACATCAAACTGACACAGGACTGGGAGAAGACTTGTAATACTATATTTGTATTGATGTTGTGCACCCCTTGTCTACTGCACCTACAACCTTCATTCAATGGTTTTCTGACACGAAAAGGACTCTGAGTACACATCTAGCCACCACCCATATCAGAATACACCCAAATCATAGAGACCTTACCCTTACATGGACTTCTGAAATCTCCTGCTAGACATGTCCAGACTGTGGAAGCTTCAATGGGTCTTCACTGCCTTGGGGAGGATTTTCCATAGCATAGATGGTGACTACATTACTCCCAGGCTTCATCTTCCCAAAACAACAAAAACAAGAGTGAAGATAAAGTAAAGAACAAAGAGCAAGACTACTGGGATTGTAGTTGTGGAAGATCCATAGATAGAGCAAGGTCAAGAATGATGCAGGCTCTGGGGCAACTAAGACTAGGAGTATATGGGGTGTATTAAGGACTAGGTGGTGGAGTCTACTAGATAGTGAATACTCCAGGGCATCTAAATACTTGGAGCATATGGGAAGTATTGGAGGAGACTGGAAGGTAGAAGCTAATAGATAGTGGAGGATCCAGGGTAACTAAGACTGGAGGCATCTGGAAAGTATTGGATGGGACTAGTTGGTGGAAGCTACTAGATAGAGAAGGCTCCAGGACAACTAAGACTGGGAGTATATGGAAGGTATTGGAGGGGACTGGGAGGGAATAGCCATCCGGTAGTGGAGGGGGAAGGGTTACTAAGACGTGGAGTAAATAGAAAGCATTGGAGGGGACTGGGAGGTGAAAGCTAACATATGGTGGATGATCCAGGGTAACTAAGACTGTGAGCATATGGGAAGTTTTGGAGGGGACTAGGAGGTGGAAGCCATCAGATAAAGAAGGCTCCAAGGCAATTAAGACTGGGAGTGTATGGGAAGCATTTGAGAGGACTTGATGGTGGAAGCTACCGGATAGTGGAGGCAACCTGGAAAACTAAGACTGAGAGTGTATGATAATTATTGGATGTAACTAGGTGGTGGAAGCTACCAGATAAAGAAGGCTCCAGGGCAACTACGACCGGGAGTATATGGGAAGTATTGGAGGAGATTGGGAGGTAAAAGCCATCAGATAGCGGAGGATCCAGGGTTACTAAGACTGGGAGTATATGGGAAATACTGGATGAGACTAGGTGGTGGAAGCTACCAGATAAAGAAGGCTCCAGGGCAACTAAGACTGAGAGTATATAGAAAGTATTTGAGTGGACTTGGTGGTAGAAGCCATCAGATAGTAGAGGTACCTGGATAACTAAGATTGGTGATATATGGGAAATATTAGTGAGGACTAGGAGGTGGAAGCCCACAGATAGTGTAGGCTCCAAGGCAACTAAGACTGGGAGTGTATAGGAAGTACTGGTGGAAGCTACCAGATAGTGGTGGCCCTTGGACAACTAAGACTGTGAGTGTATGGGAAGTATTGGAGGGAATTATGAGGTGGAAGCCAACAGATTGTGAAGGCTGCTAGGCAACTAAGATTGGTGGTTTCTTGGAAGCATTGGTGAGGACTAGGAGGTGGAAGCCAACATATAGTGGAGGCTCCTGGGTTCCTTAAACTTGGAGTATATGTGAAGTATTGGTGAGGACTAGGTGGTGGGAGGCCCCAAATAGTGGAGGCTCCTAAGCAACTAAGACTGTGGGTGTATGTTGTATATGGCTCGATAGGACATTCTAGTGACCTGTGACCTAGATGGCTAGTTCTGGCACTCCACATCATGACAGCACTGGAAGTCTTTTGGGTAACTCACCTTCACTACATCCTCATCTCATTCTCTGAGTCTTTTCCAACCAGGACTATATGAGAACATTTATATTTGTCAGAATAATCTGTCTGGTCACTGGTAACTGATAAAAAGGGAAATGTCTTACACTAGGACCAGGGAAAATATGTCCACAGGAGAACAGCAACGAGAAGAACCAGGAGGACGATAGATAATGGAACCAAGGTGGCAACCCTGAGGGAGAAGAAGGTACGTGGTAATGTTTGAGTTACATCATATCTAAATGTATCTATGTTACATTGCCAAATAAGTTGACACGGTCATCATGCTCACGGTCACTTGCGACCTACCTTCCCTTTGCCATGCATCTTTTCCTGTTTGTTTGGCCATGCTATGTGCACCATGCGGATGCCTCTGATCCTTCTGGCTAATATGGAAGCTGCGGCCCCATCCTACTGGGATTTATCCTGTATAGATTTGTCTGGGTTTGGCTTTCTTAGCCAATCCTCTTTCACCTGGTGCTTTCTTAAGAATGATGTGCTTAGCGTGGCTGCTGTGCTTGCATCTTGTCTAGTCTGTCTGTGTTCTGGTTTATGGTCTGTCCTGTGTTTCTAGTCTATGCTCCTGTTATGTTTGCTTTGGCTCTAGTCTGTGTTCTGTTGTGTTCTTATATGTCTGCTTCCTAGTCTGTGTTCTTAGCTATAGCCTTAGTCCTGTCTTGCTCCTAGGCTGTGTTCTTGCTTTAGTCCTTGTTCTGAGCCATGTTCTTCATCTGTGTGTTTTTGCAATTTGCGTCTGTTAGGCCTTCCCATTTGTTTAGCCCTGTGTCTCATTGTTACAATACCTGGTACATCTCCTTGCCCCTTGTCTTACGGTTTGGTCCTCTGTTGGTTTATTGCCTGTGTTAGCACTTTTGACCTGTCCTGGTCAGTTGCCAATGTTGGCGACTGCTATAGGGTAGTACCTGGCAGTCATCCTTACCATCAAAGGCTCTGTGAAGAACCTGATGACCTCTTAGTCACTCCCCCTCAGAGTAAGCCTAGTAGTGGCACAGTGGGTCTACTGCCTGCTGTGAAAATGTGACATACATATTCCCCATGTGTCATGATCCTGCGGCTTCCCATTTGACCCTAGCAGCGGCTGTGCTGTTGATAGTCAAGCACTTTCTGTGCCTTCCAGCAGGTTAAAGTGCTTGGCTTCAACTAGCACAGCTGTTATGCTTCTACCTAATAAGTTCTGAAAGAAGCCTGACATAATCCCAGGCCATGAGGGAAACAAGAGCCTTGACTTTATAATTCCCCTCATTAGGTAGAAGCAAAGCAGCTGTGCTAGTTGTAGCCAAGCGCTTAAATGTCACCCTGCTGGATGGCAATGAAAGCACTTGACTATCAACAGCACAACCGCTGCCAGGGTCCAATGTGAAGCCGCAGGATCGTGACATAGTGTGAGCTTTTTGGACCCTCACTCAACAACATTTGGTATGAATATGGAGTCCTTCTGGGGATGTGATAGCCTGCACTCTTCTGGGAAGGCTTCCATGAGTTGTTCAGGGGTCCGTAGGCATTTGTACCAAGATTAACCACCTGATAATAGGGGAGAAGGTCTGGCTTATCTTCAGCATTCCCAATCATCCCAGAGGTGTTGGAAGGTGCAGGATCTGCGCAGACACATCTAGCTAGCTATCGCTTCCTTAGATGTTCAATGTGCTTGATGTGTAAATGACAGGTAAAACATAACCCCTTACCTGGTCTTTTCTGTTTGGGTTCTTGTCGGGGATTTTGTTGGAGCTTCAGTTGAGATCTTTGTTTCATTTGTTTTTGTGTTTGAAATTGTGCTGTAAAATATTTTTTTTATAAAACATAACATTTCCAGGAGATGTTATGCTGCCTCCATCTCTCTCATCTCTGTCAATTTGTAAATAAAAAAAACTTTCTCCCATTGTCCCTACTTATAACAGGAGGACTTACAATAACTTCTTATACATACATATGGAGATTTATTACATTCTTAATGAAAGTTGTAAAATTACAGGAAAACATAGAAAGTATATCTTACATTAGTTAACTTGTATATTGGGCCTCTGTGTGTTTGTGAGGTCTGTTGTCCTTTCCTTTCCTTTCTTTTTTTGTGGCCTCTTGTATCATGTGTCGTGGCTCCTGGTCATTCATGGTTCAACCCTAAATGTCATCCTTCTTCCCCCATCATGTCATTCACACCAGCCACCTATACAAGTGTATGAATCTGTGCCACCTATACCAGTGTATGAGCCTGTGCCACCTATACCAGTGTATGAGCCTGTGCCACCTATACCAGTGTATGAGCCTGTGCCACCTATACCAGTGTATGAGCCTGTGCCACCTATACCAGTGTATGAGCGTGTGCCACCTATACCAGTGTATGAGCCTGTGCACCTATATCAGTGTATGAGCCTGTGCCACCTATACCAGTGTATGAGCCTGTGCCACCTATACCAGTGTATGAGCCTTTGCCACCAATACCAGTGTATGAGCCTGTGCCACCTATACCAGTGTATGAGCCTATGCCACCTATACCAGTATATAAGCCTGTGCACCTACACTAGTGCATGAGCCTGTGCCACCTATACCAGTTTATGAGCCTGTGCCTCCTATACCAGTGTATGAGCCTGTGCCACCTATACCAGTATAAGAGCCTGTTTCACCTATACCAGTGTATGAGCCTGTGCCACCTATACCAGTGTATGAGTGTGTGCCACCTAAACCAGTGTATGAGCCTGTGCCACCTATACCAGTGAATGAGCCTGTGCCACCTATACCAGTGTATGAGCCTGTGCCACCTATACCTGGGATCTTAAGACGAATGTATCTCGCTGACAACCATACTTTGTCTTCAGGAGAGAAGATAGGCGGGGGTCTTCTCTTCTTGTCTGCTTGCTTCTTAGTGTGAGCAGAAGCCCGTTGCAGAGACTGGCGTGTCTGATCTCAGATGGCAGTTAAGTCCCGGACCAGGTCTTCCACGGCCAGGACCTCAAAGGGCACAGAGAGGGGGAGTGGTGGGTGAGGAAGTCGTCCGTAGACAATGAAGAAGGGAGCGTCACCGGCAGGTTCTGAGTCTAACGAGTTGTATGAGAATTCTGCCCAAGGTAACAGGTTGGCCCAGTCGTCTTGACATGCAGAAATGAAGTGGCACAGATAGCTGCCCAGAATCTGATTAACCCTCTCCACTTGTCCGTTAGTCTGAGGGTGGTAGGCTGAAGAGAAGTCCAATTTCACTTGTAGCTGGTTAGAGAGGGAGCGCCAGGACCTCGAAACAAATTAAACCCCGCGGTCTGAAACTATATGCTGAGACAGCCCATGCAGTTGGAAAATGTGTTGGAAAAATATGCTGGCAAGACGAGGAGCCGAGGGTAGACCAGGCAGAGAGACAAAATGAGACATTTTAGAAAAGCAATCCGTGACCACCCAGACAACGGTATTACCAGCGGAAGGCGGGTGGTCACTAATAAAGTCCATAGCCACGTGGGTCCAAGGACAGTCGGGAATAGGTAGTGGCTGCAGCAGACCTGCCGGCTTAAGACGAAGAGATTTGTTACGAGCACAAGAAGTGCACAACTCCACAAATTCGCGGACGTCTCTCACTAGGCCGGGCCGCCAATAGAAATGGGAGATGAAAGAGCAAGATTTTTTCACCCCCGGGTATCCAGCCACTCGAGAGCAATGTCCCCAATTCAGTATCTTCTTCCGAAGAGCCAGGCGCACATAAGTCTTGCCCGGAGGGATCCGTTGCAGATCTACAGGCGCAGCAGAGATTAGTCTTTCAGAAGGAATGATGTGCCAAGGTGCTGGTTCCTCATCTATAAAACCGGGAAAAGAAGAGGGACCATCGGGCTTGGCACGGGTTTAGTCGCTGGGCCGTCTGAAGATAAAGGAGGTTTTTTGTGGTCGGTGTAAATATTGACCAGGTGATGAGCCCCCTCCAGGAGATGGCCAGTAATTCCTGATCTCCAATGGAGTAGTTTCTCTCTGCAGAGGAAATGGTTTTGGAAAAAAAAAACACACATGATGGTCTTGCCTTTGGTGCCCTTTTGGGTAAGCACAGCTCCGGCTCCTACCGATTAGGCATCGACTTCTAAGAAGAACGGTTTCTCCGTATTGGGCCGGGAGAATCTGCGAAAGCATACTTCAACTTTCGGAAGGCTTCTTCTGCTGCTGGCGGCCAGAGCTTTGGATTTCTTCCTTTCTTGGTTAAGGCCACTATAGGAGACACCAATAAGGAAAAATGTGGCACCAACTGCCTATAATAATTGGCGGAGCCCAGGAACCTTTGTATTGCTCGAAGGCCCACAGGTCTTGGCCACTGCAGGACGGCAGACAATTTGGAAGGATCCATCTGCAGGCCCTTGTCCGAAATAATATAGCCGAGAAACGAAAGGCTTTTCTGGTGGAACAGACACTTTTTGAGCTTGGCATAGAGGCGGTTAGCCCTTAAACACCTGAGGACCTGTCGTACATGGACCAAGTGGGACTCTGGATTGGGGGAAAAAAACAGATTATCGTCCAGATAAACGACGACACAGGTATACAGCAAATCCCGTAATATTTCGTTGACAAACTCCTGGAAGACCGCAGGAGCATTGCAGAGCCCAAGGGCATGACCAGGTACTCGAAATGACCATGTCGGGTATTAAAAGCTGTCTTCCATTCGTCTCCCTCACGAATCCGAATGAGGTTGTAAGCTCCCTGCAGATCCAATTTAGAAAATATCTTGGCTCCCCAGAGCCGGTCGAAGAGCTCAGTGATCAAGGGCAGGGGACACCGATTTTTTATGGTAATCTTGTTGAGCCCTCGGTAATCGATACATGGTCGTAGAGAACCGTCTTTTTTCTCTATGAAGAAGAATCCAGCCCCGGCTAGTGAGGAGGACTTGGGAATAAAGCCCTTCTGTAGATTTTCCTTAATGTAGGCCGACATAGCCCGTGTCTCAGATACATACAGTGGGTAGACCCTGCCCCGGGGTGGAGAAGTACCAGGCAGCAGGTCAATCGGGCAATCATAAGGGCAATGCGGAGTTAGAGTCTCAGCTTGCTTTTTTGGAGAATACGTCTGAAAATTCTTGGTACGGAGCGGATAGGGCTGCCAAAGGCGTAGATGGTACCGGAGAAGAAGAGGGAATCACCGGGCGGGGTGCCACCAAACAGTGAGACCGACATCCTTGCCCCTAACGCAAGACTTGCCCGTTTCCCAGTTGAGCGTAGGAGCGTGCCGCTGCAGCCACGGAATACCCAGAAGAATAGATGAGGAGGACCGAGGAAGCACATAAAACACAAGTCTCTCCTTATGTAGTGCCCCCACTTGAAGGGACAAGGGCTTGGTACAGTACTGGACCGGATCACGGAGGATCTCCCCACTGACGGAGGAGATGGCAAGAGGTTTCTCCATGCGGATCACCGGGAGGTTGTATCTAGACACCAAGGCAGCATCCACGAAATTTCTGGCAGACTCGGAGTCCAAGAAGGCAGAAACTTGAAACCGAACTCCCGATCCGGATTCGACTAGCACGAATCCGGATCGGGAGTCTCTCAATCTCAAGTCTCCACACTTTAAAGAAAAAACTCGCAAGACTCGTTCACTCGCTCAAAATGCTCAGCTTTAAACCTTACCCACACTGCTGTTTGGCTGTGCTGCAAACTCTCCTTCAGAAGCAAAAAAAAAGGTGACTCGCTTGCGGTTGAGCGTGGTACAGAATCGTAAGTCGAGGTTGTAGTCAGGGACAGGGGGTAAGGTCAGGACAAGCGGCAGAGGTTCGTGGTCGAGGGACTGAGGCAGAAAGGTACGGTACATGGTAATGATGGCAAGGCAAGGAATGCTTTCTCTAAAGGCAATAATGGCACTAAAGATCTGGCACAGGGAACAGGATGGGGCAGGCTTAAATAGGGGCAGTGACTGGCACTAGGAATTTACCGGTGCGCTGGTCCTTTAAACAACAGTGCCGGCGCGCACGCCCTAGGAGGCGGAGACGCGCACCAGGAAGCAGAGACACAGACAGGAGCACGGCTGGGTAAGTTCGGGGCATCAGAGAGAGTGCGCCCACGGCCCGACATGCATGTCGTGGCGCTTCTCGCCCGTGAGTCACGGATGCGCCTGCGACCCGGGGTGGTGGTAGCGGGGGCACTCGTGACTAAAAAAAAAAACGTTTACTCAATAGTTTCTTGTATTTTGTTCAAACCATGTGGTTTAACAGTGTTTTACTTACACATTCAATAGACCTCACGTACACCCAACCTTTCATGTCTATCTTGTATATCTGAATTAATTAATTCGATTGGTTGGATCTTAAAAGACGGTGTGTCATTACGATGCTTGTCAACAAAATGGGGCGGTAAGCTATAAAATAACTTTTTATGGCAGATGTTACATCTATGATTTATTGCTCGTCTGGACAGTTTGTTGGTGGTTTTGTCCATGTACTGTGAGCCACAAAATCAAGTAATCACATAAACCACATAAGAGGAAGCACATGTAAGCTTTGAATAAAGTTTGAAGACTTCCCCTGTAGAAGAGGAACAAATGTATCCCCTATCACCAGGATATTACAACACTTACATGATGGTTACATGTAAAGGATCCCAGGGATTCAGTTTCCCACTAGATTTCACTTTTATGCTGTTTAAGTTTTGAAGCTGCTACAATATTTTTCGGGTACTTGCTCTTCTATAAATCATACGGGACTTAGTGGGCAGGATGGATTTGAGAACAGGATCGAGTAATAAAATATTCCAATGTTTCCCTAGCAATTCCCTTGTCTCTTTATGCTGGGAATTATAAGTGGTAACAAAGTTTACATTAGTTTTATTAGTTATATTATTCCTCTTTTTCTCTAAATTTATAAGCTGCATTTGCGAGGACTCTGAGGCTCCCTGTTTAGCCTCTCGAATCAGAGTAATCAGGGTAACCTTTTGGTGTAAACTTTTTACTATGGAAATCTGCCTGTTTTTTTAAATCTACACCAGACGTGCAATTTTGCCTTATCCGGCGAAATTGGCCGTATGGAATATTTCTTACCCAGACCCTTTGATGGTTTGAATTAAACGCTAGAAAACTATTTGAATCTGATTTTTTTTAAATGTGTTTTTGAAAAAATCTTATTATCTTTGATGTTTAAACAGAGATCCAGAAAAACTATTTCACTCTCATGACTACTCATAATAACATTTATCCCCCAAGAATTCTTATTACCTGATGTGTCTAAAAAATGGGTTATGATCTGAAGTGATGTATATGGCCTCGAACGCACCCATAAACAGGTTGGCAAAGGATGGGGCCGCTCTGGTCCCCATCACAGTGCCAACCTGTTGATGGTAATGGGTGCATTCGTATTGGCAAAAATAGTTTTGTAGGACCATATTGAGTCCTTCTAGTAGGAATTCTTTGAAAGGTTTAGACATAGTGGGATCAGTATCAAGAAAGGATTGAACTACCCCTATCCCTAATTGGTGGTTGATATTTGAGTACAATGCAGTGACATCACCAGTACAAAAATGTATTTTGCATCACAGTCAAACCCTATTAGATTCCTCAATACAGCATCTGAATCCTTAAACCCCTTAAGCCGAACACCTGAAAATTAGTTAATGACCAGAACATTTTTTTTAGTTTTTGCCTCCTTGCGTTTCAACAGTTGTAACTTTTTTATTTTTTCAATGACACAGTTGTATGAGGCCTTGTTTTATTCAAAATGAGTTGTACTTTATGGGGGAATAGTTTAAGATCACTTATAAATAATTGCAGAATTTTTTTTCTTTTTTAAATTTTTTTGTGTGTTTTGTGTACAGTTTTTTTACACCCTTCACATTTCACACTTGTTAGATTAATTCTACAGGTTATTACGGTCCTGTGGATACCTAATATGTGTAGGGTTTTTTGTGTGTGTAATATATGCACAATTATTTTTTATTAAATATTTATTTAATAAAATAAATTATTTGTAATTAAATAATTACATTTATTTGTATTATTTATTTATTTATTTTTTACACTTTTTATTTTTTACTTTTTTTAAAAAGCCCATGAAGGGAGAACTGTGTTACTTTTTTTTTTACACTTAGTAATGTGTTAGCATATTCATATATGCTAATACAATATAATCAGTGTTGGTCTGACACAGACAGTGATCAGGGCAGCACACAGTCTGCCCTGATCACTGGCTTGTTACACAGACAGCCTGGGGCTACTTTAGGTTCCGAGGGCTGATTGTGTAGCCATTCCCAGGGCTCTGTCGGGTTCACCTGGTGTCCCGATCACCCGACAGAGCAGAGAAACCCTTTGATTGCGCTGCAGTGACGAACTGCGGCAATCAAATGGTTAAAGCACCGGGGAGCGGAGGCTTCCCCCACTCCCCGGTGCTTGCAGGAGCTGCGCTGGAGTCAGGGCTGTGTAGTACAGCCCTGATCTCAGTGCAGCTGCGGCGCTGGGAGCCGCAGACTCCGATGTCTGCAGTGACGTCAAAAGACGGTGAGCGGTCGTTAAGGAGTTAACTAACTTTGCAGTTGAGTAACAAAAGGCTGAAGATATATGTCAATAAAATGTGACAAGTTGGACAATAAGGAATTGATCCTGGAAATTATAGGTCTCAACCGGGGGTGATAAATTTTAAAAGTGGGGTGTCTCACTCCATTTTGTGATTCATCTATACCTTCATTCCTGTTTTCTTGTTTCATTTTGAATTGAGGGGCATGGTTTACTGACTTCTATTAGCTGCATTAGAAGCCACCCCCAAAATGGTCAGTAGCTAAAGTCAGAACCGATCTCTGTCCAGCCTATCAGGAGGGTGGGGGAAGATCAACACAGGTCTGAACCTATAGTGGACCCAGTGCCGTCAGCCTATCAGTGAGAGATCCCTACAGGTCTGTAGCTATAGTGGACCATGCGGTGAGCCTATCGAGGATATGATCACACAGGTCTGAACCTATAGTTGACCAGTGCTGTCAGCCTATCAGGAAGATCAAACAGTCTGTAAGCTATAGCTAAACCTGTAGGAGCTGATGCAGCCTCATACAAGATGGTATATCTAGAGGGATAGTGTAGGACACTGTTTAATGGACACATATTGCAAAGTTGACTTGTTATTATGCAAGATCTTTAAACAATAAAATAGGCAGCAAATCCCTGTAGTGAGATAACCCCTGTAAGCACTTATGGACCTTGGGCAGATGATAGAAGTGGGGGATACTAGGATTTTTAACAGTCAGAAAAAGTTTCTCTTTTTTGTCTATAATACCTTTGTTATCGACAAAGGCAACACATTTTTGCTTTACATCCTCACATACCTCCTGGGACACTATTGTATAGTAGAACGTGTCACCTGGTATTCTCAGTGCTTCACTATTGTAATCAGTATAATTTTGGACAACAGCTGCTCCTCCTTTGTCTGCTGTCATGATCATGTACGACAGACCCCCAGCTTCGAGTTCTGGTCGCCGGCCACGGCCGTTGCGACGGAAGCCCTGGTTTTTGACAATAAATGCTTTGTATTTTTTTCTGGTTATCCAGTGTGAACTGAGTCTTTCCTTCCCTTGTTTTGTTAATTGATTACTGGCCAACGCCCGTGCCAGCAATCGCCTCCAGCACTAGTGAGAGCGATTGCGTTGGCTATCGAGATCGATCTATAGTCCGATAGTCGGTCCGCTATCGATACAGTGTTTTTCGATAGTGAGCATTCGATTATGAGCCGATTACCTTAAAGGTCTAAGGGAGGCAACAACACACTTCAATATTACAAACCCAAACAAGGCTGAGAAGCTGAAATTAACATCCAAACCAACAGTCAAATGGATACGTCCTACATTTAGGCAACAACACTTAGTTATAAAAGTCACAGAAAAAAAGTCAACAAACCAATTTACAAACCCTGTCTTGAACCACACCAGACCCTGAAAACCTGCATCACCCACAAATTAAAAAGTGCCAGACGGCAGTATGCATTGAACCATCATCTTACTTGAACTGGACATTGAATATACCCTGTCCTGGAACGCAGCATGACCCCAAACCTGGCATGACCCCCACAGTTTAAAAAGTGCCGGAAAAAGGAGTCTTTCAAACACCATTTTAGTTTCACTGGACATTACTATACCTGCCTGGGCCACAGCATGAGCCCAAAAACTTGCATGACCCCCACATTTAAAAAGTGCTGGAAAAAAGGAGTCTTTCAACACCATTTTAGTTTCACTTGTACATTGAGACTATACCTTCCTGGGCCACAGCATGAGCCAAACGTGCATGACCCCACATTTAAAAATTGCCGGAAAAGAAGGAGTCTTCAACCACCATTTTAGTTTCACTGGACATTGAACTATACCTGTCCTGGGTCCACAGCATGAGCCCCAAACCTGCAATGACCCCACATTTAAAAAGTGCTTGAAAAGGAGTCTTTCAACCACCATTTTAGTTTCACTGGACATTGACCTATACCTTTCCTGGCCACTGCATGACCCCCAAACCTGCAATGACCCCCACATTTAAAAAAGTGTCTGAAAAAGGAGTCTATCAACCACCATTTTAGTTTCAACTGACATTGACTATACTGTCTGGCACAGCATGACCCCAAACCTGCAATGACCCCCACATTTAAAAAGTGCCGGAAAAAGGAGTCTTTCAACTCACCATTTTAGTTTCACTGGACATTGACTATAACACCTGTCCTGGCCACAGCATGACCCAACCTGCAAGACCCCCGCACATTTAAAAGTGCCGGAAAAAGGATTCTTTCACCACCATTTAGTTTCACTGGACATTGACTATACCTGGTCCGAGGCCACAGCATGAGCCCCCAAACCTGCCAAATTGGAAAGAACCCCCACATTTAAAAAGTGCCGGAAAAAGGAGTCTTTTCAACCCACCATTTTAGTTTCACTGGACATTGACTATAAAACCTGTCCTGGCCACAGCATGAGCTCGCCAAACCTGCATGACCCCCACTTTAAAAAAGTGCCGGAAAAAGGAGTCTTTCAACCACCATTTTAGTTTTCACTGGACATTGACTATACCTGTCCCCTGGGCCACAGCATGAACCAGGACCGGAGTTACTGTGGGTGCGGTGAAAGCCCAGGCTGGCGTCCGTCAGCTAGGAACCCGCGGGTTAAAATGCCCTGGTATGACGCAGCACGAAAACAGTCGTGCTGAAGCAAGTGCGGAAGCGGAAGTGTAATAACTCCAGCCTTCCTCGTACAGCAGTAAATACTTGGGTAGCGCTTGCCCCCCTCGGTAAGAGTGTGGACCAATTGATCTTCACATTGGCATACTGGTGGTTAACGCTCCTGTTACACCCAGTGCCCTTTATCTTGGCATTCTTTTTCTCATTTTATCTCAAGTGCTGGAGGAAACTTGGTCTCTGTACTTTGTTCTCTGTTCTGTGCTCCCATACATCCCATGTACTCTGAAATAACCTACATCTTGTCAATTTTTCCTGTACCTCCCTTGTACAATTCAGAGAATTTTTTTAACAGCTATTTTGTACATGCAAGTTTTTTAGTACTTTAATTCTAGCAACACATTTTTAAAAATAGGATGGAATCACCACCATGTCCTTGTTTCTCTTTTTTCATTGTATTAAATGGGTTGTCTCAATAACAGGGATGATAGCTTATGTTAAAGATCTTGCAAAAACAAGTCATCTTTGCAATATGTGTCCCATTAACAGTGTCCTATCCTATTCCTGGTTCTGACAGCACCATCACCCTTGATCCACTCTGACAATTGTGCAGAACAAATGTCCTATTAGAAACAACATTTTTTAGAATAGGACCTGTATATAGCTGCATGTCACAGCAAAATCCCCAAAAATTCAAAGCATGACCCGTGAGGCCACCTTTGAGTCAATTGTGAAAGAACAAATGTCTGTTAGAAACAACATTTTTAGAAATAGGACCTGTGGTATAGCCAGCATTCACAGCAAAATTCCCCCCAAAAAATTCAAAGCATGACCTTGACCCTTTGGTCAATTGTGAAGAACCAAAGTCTGTTAGAAACACAATTTTAGAATAGGACCTGTAGTAAATAGCAGCATGTCAACAAAACGCAAAATGCCCCCAAAATTAAAAGAGCATGACCCTTGAGCCACTTTGGTCAATTGTGAAGAACAAAATGTCTGTTAGAAACACACATTTTTAAATAGGACCTGTAGTAAATAGCCTGCATGTCACAGCAAAATTGCCCCCCAAAAATCAAGCATGACCCTTGTAGCCACTTGTGGTCAATTGTGAAGAACAAAAGTCTGTTAGAAACAACATTTTTAGAATAAAGGACCTGTAAGTTAAGCGAATGTCACAGCAAATGCCCCCAAAAATTCATAGCGGACTCTTGACCAATTTGGTCAATTGTGAAGAACAAATGTACTGTTAGAAACATCCATTTTTAGAAATAGACCTGTATATAGCTGCATGTCACAGCAAAATGCCCCCAAGAAATTAAAGCATTACCCGTTGAGAACTTTGGTCAATTGTGAAGAACAAATGTCTGGTAGAAACAACCAAACATTTTTTTATAATAGGATCTGTATTAATTGCTGCATTTCAAAGCAAGCATGACCCAAAAACAATTATAAAAATGACTTCTCAGCCACTGGTAAAAATTGTGTAGGGAGAAATTGCCCACAATAGATCCACATTTCCTATTCCAAAGGACCTTTAATTATAGCTGTATCTCACAGCTACATGACGCACCAAAAAATTATAAATAAACTTCCTCGAGCCACATTAAAAATTGTGAGAGAAATGTCCACTTAGAAAGTCACATTTCTGTTCCAAAGGACCATGAATTATTGCTGTATCTCCAGCAAAACATGACCTCAAAACCATTGAAATGCGAAAAAACTTCTTAAGATTAAAGTGAGTAAATGGAATACGGTGTTGGTCATGAAACCTTGCTTTCTTTTACAGCTCCCACAGCAAAACCAGCAAAATAAAACTGGGAAAAGAAATAAAAATTGCAGTAAGAAAGATCATTTAAAAAAATTTCAAAGGACCATATCTTTTTAAAGGAATGTGAAAGTAGACCGGCAACTAATCGTCCTCGGAAATTGGGCCCACAACATCATCAGAGATCCATCCTGAATCTTGATAAAAAAAAGTCCACATTATCGTGGAAACCCGGGAGCTTTTTGTCTGTAATGACTCCTCCACGTGCTGAAGGTCCGCCTCAGCATATGCCAGCTGGCTGCTGGGGGTGCAGAACCAACACCTCTATGGCGTGAACGAGCCAGCTCGTTCCCATTCGTCCATTTTTTGTTATACCCATAAGTCTATTTGGTCCGACACAAACAAATACATCGTGTGAGCCGCAGATAGTCGTGCACCAGATCTTAAGCTGTCTCTGTGTGTTGGATGTGTCCTGCCATTGCATGCGTTGGTGAGTGGTAAACAAAGATTGCCAGAGGTCACCCCATCTAAGGCTCTGCCACCTTTGCCTGCTGCTGACCGCGCTACGCCTGCTTGGCACTCGTACTGCGGTCACGCGCTGATGTTGTTCCACGCGTGACATTTGGGAACGTGAGCAGACGCAACAATGTCTCCAGTTGATCAACTCAGCAAGGTCTCCAATTCTGCATTTTACTCTCTATTTGGGTGGTGGAAGGAAGTCTGAGTTTATGTTTTGTAACCGGGATCCAGGAGGGTGGCACCCAATAACTGTTGTTCATTTTTGATGACCTTAATCGCGAGGATCAAAGTATTGGAGGAAATGGAGCATCCAAGCACTCATGTGCGAGATGGAGCCCTTGATTTCCCAAGCCTCTGGGTCGAGGGGCACTAGCAAGACTGATCTTCCTCAGCTTCATCCTCCGCCTCAAATTCACTCCCAACCTCTTTCAAGGCAGGGACGTCGGTACATCGGTGTCAATGGAATACCCTCCTACCTCCTCCTCCCCTCCGCTGCCTTATCCGGCACAGCTTCAACACAGCCGTGACTTGCCTGAGATGATGCATCCCTGATAGCCTTGAAGCGCCACCTTGCATCTAGCTCGGACCCCGAACCACTGCCTAATGAAGACCCGATGAAATTGGTGAAACTGTCGGCCTTGTGGAATTGACGGAGAGAAAGGATCCGTGTCCCGCATCTTGTTCCGTTCTCCCTCCTCCGTCGCTGGCGGGACCTGTTGTTTCAGAGTGTCCAACGATCGTCTCCAGAACTAAGATCACCACAATGCCTCATGCTGACAAGCATTGTCCTGCACTGACCATTTGGTGGGGGCTTCTTCAAAACTGGCAAGGACGATGCTAGCTCTTTCATCTGCCTCCACTCTCGGTGGCTCAACACCCCGATGTCCCACCTCTGCTGTAAGGCCATGTGTCACTTCGTACTGCGTAATGGAATTTTGCGCTGCTGCCAACAATCCTGGAGCATGAGGAGGGTTGAATTACAGCTGTTCCATGTCAACAATTAGACGGTTGACGGGATGCCGATTGACGCTGCAACGCAGCCAGGTGGTGACGAAGCAGGTGCGAACGCGGAAGTGCGAACTAGACATCGAGCCTTCCAGCAGCCAGTCCAGACCCGGGTAGCTCTTTTAGAATTATGACGACAAGGTTCATGAACATGTGCACAGCAGAGGGATGTGCTCCAGCCTACTCGATCATAAGGCGGCCATCAGATTCGCCCGTTATTGCACACCAACCCACATTTGCCCTGCCCAAGGTCTGCACCCAGCCAGCGCTCGGCTCTCGTTGCGGAGAGCCGTCCACAAGCTTCCTGTGTGTGGACGGTCTCCAAGACATGGATTAATTTCAACACTGCCTGTGGTTTCTACTGGCACGTGATGCCACCAGAGACCTTTGGGGGGAAACAACCCTGCACCACCCCTGCGTTTTTTACGCGCGTGCGCCGAGCCTGCGAGCCACCGACACCCCCATAGACAACCACCCAGCTCACCCAGTTGAGCGTCACAGACGATATAGCGGCCTTGGTCGAGCTTATTTAGTCTAAACACCAGTCTATAGACAGACGCCCTAGAGTCGCTCCACAATATATGCGCTCTTTTCCGGCCACAGAAGCAGACAACGCACTGAAATTTAGGGACTACGTGGAGCTGGCCAGGGCATAGACGCTTTTCCTGGCAAAGAAATGCCTGCTCGGCATCTGGAATTGGTGTCAGCAAGGGCCATGTACGTGGCGGAACCCATCTGTGTCCACCAGACGGAAAGGCAGACATTTCCAAGGCCAAAAGCCTGCCGCATCTACAGACACCTTCCCACCGACATTCAGGCTTTTGCTTTGGATTGTTTGGGTTAAAAGTGTTTCTTCTGCTGCCCAAACTGAAGACAGACGGCCCTGGCGCATAGACTGGCCTCTGTACGGCGTGCAAGGTCGTCAGACTTGGCGAAGTGAGAAGGGGTATGATGGGTCTCTGATGGTGCTGGTGGTTACTGCCGTGCACGGTGGAAGCTGAAGATGAGGTGCTGATCCTTGGATCATGACTCTGAGAGAACATTTGGGCATCTGAGTGAAGACGCTTTGTGTGGCCGGAGGAGAGGAGCGGAGACAGAGGGTGTACAGTGGTTGGAGGCCGTCGTCGGTCTGTAGGCCTTTTTGGTACATGTGTTGCCTCCCTTTCACTCATGGCATTCGCTGCATGTGACTAGACATGTTGTGTAGGTTAACCACCAAAGGTCTTGCCTCTACTTAAGCGGTTACGGCATAGCGGCATATGACAATCGCTGTGGAATCAGAGCTTGGTCAAGAAAAGGCCCAGCTTGAGAGGTCCTGGACCATTTTTTTACGGCGATAAAAGCGGGAGCTGGGTTTTTGCGCTTGATCCGTCGGTGCTGGCGGAATCGATATCAGCGGACTTCTGCGACGCCCTCTCCTCCCTTTTGAGGCGGAACCCGTACTGACACTACCCCATCGTCTTCCACCTCTCATGATGAAGCGCTCGCAAGCAAATCTGCTGAAAAGACCCACATTGGCATCCGCAATGTCGTCATCATCATCATCATCTACATCAGGTGACTGTCTCGACCTGACATTCTGCATCCAGGACTTTGCGGCACAAGCAAGAGGGACTGCCAAGGCGTGCCGACCGCACCGGGATTTTTGCCGATTGCCGGCTTCCTTCTCCTCCACTGATGGCTCAGTAACTGGCGTCAGACAAGAAAATAATCCTCTTGGCCTCTTGATCTATTTAACGATGCTTCTGACCCCCACCGCCATTTTTTCACAAGAGGTCTTCAAAAATGGATTATCCACAGTGGTGGGTACACACACAATTGACATTGGATTGGCCTGCTTCATGTTGGACTGCTGCTGGTAATTGCTGATGTCGACATTGTGGCCCGTGACTGGGAGGACTAGGAGTAAGACTGCTGGATGCAGGTTTCATTAACCACTGAAGGACAGATTGGGCTACGCGTTCGGATACAGAGATCACAGGTGACCCTGACCCAGCGATGACAGGCCTGACGGTCCTGCAACGACGATCCGCTGGCATGCGTGTTTGTCGCCACGCCACTGGAAGGAGCACCTTCCTTCTACCTCTACTCCATGACCTACCCCCTTCTGTTGCTCGATTATCACCTGAATTTCGAGCCTCATGAGAAGTATGGAAAGTTTTTGGAAAGTCTCTTATTAAAAAGATGCAAATCACAGCTATTCTCAAATCCCTCAAATCAAAACAAAATTCTGATTCAAATATAAACTCAAAGTAGATCATCAACAAGCTGGCTAGCGCCAAAGTAGAAAAAACACGTCTCTGATATGTATTCGGATAATACAAGTGTATTTTGGCAACTATCAATTTCACCTTTGTGACTATCAAATTGCTGTATTCCAAAATTAACTGCAAAGTAGATCTAACACAAAGCTTGCCTGCGCCAAATGAAAAACACGTATCTGAAATGGTATTCGGGATAATAAAAGGTATTTTTGCACCTATCTAGTCACCTGTGGTGACTACAAAATTGCTGATTCAAATTTACTGGCCAAGAGATCTAACAACAACGCTGGCCCTGCGCCAAAGTCAATAAAACACGTATCTGAAATGGTATCGATAATACAATGGTATTTTTGTGTCACCTATCACATAACCCTGTTGGTGACTATACAAATTGCTGTCTTCACATTTAAGTGCAAGCTGCCTCAATGAACAATATCTGGCCTGCGCCAGAAGGTCAAAAAACACGTAACGTATGTATCATGATAATACAAGATATTTTGGCACCTTTCAATTCACCCTGTGGTTGACTATAAAATTTGCTGTATTCGATTTAAGTGCAAAGCTGCTTCATGAGACAAAGCTGTAAGTGCGCGCCGAAAGTCAAAAAACCGTGTCTGTTTATGTATTCGTAAAATACAAGATATTTTTGTGTACCTTTCCATTCACCTGTGGTGACTATAAAATTGGCTGTATTCAGATTTAAGTGCAAGCTTCCTCAATGAACAAAGCTGTAGTGCGCCAAAAGTCCAAAAAACATGTATCTGTTATGTATTCGTATAATACAAGATATTTTTTGGCACCTTTCAATTCACAAGTGTGGATATCTCAACAAAAGTGGAATGGTCAATATTTAAAATACACCTATCTGAAATGTTATACTGATAATAAAAGTGAGTTTGGGGCACTATCAAAGATACCTGTCAGTACTAGAAAAGATGTGTATCCTATAATTCCGGCTGCCCAATATCCAGGAAATATTTTCCAATAGAAAATGTTAATAATAAAAGCTATAGCATTGCAATTTCTAACTAAGTCTTGGGTTAACTTTATCCAGAATTACCATTATAGAGCTGTTCTATTCAATAATACAAGATATTTTGCAACCTTTCAATTCACCTGTGGTGACTAAAAAATGCTGGATTCAACTTTAAGTTCAAGTTGGAAAATCACAACAGTTGGAATGGGCAAAATTGAAAAAGAACACCTATCTGTAAATGTATACTGATAATAAAAGGTGGAGTTTTGCACCTAACAAATAGAGACCAGCAGATACTAGGAAAAGATGTTATCATATAAGTTCAGGCAGCCCAAAATCCAGGAAATAATTCAAAAGAAAACTGTTAATAATAAAGCTATTGCAGTGCAATGTTCTACCACTAAAGTCTTGGTTGAACTTTATCCAGTATTCTTTATAAGCTTGTCTGTGTTTGCCCGCGGGGGCCCCTCCTCTGCTCCCCCCCGTGACTTTACAGCGGTAGATGCTCCTTTAAAATTCTCTACCTAACTATATAAAATCTTCCAATCTCTAATCTAACTAAATTGTAAGGATCACAGCTAATAGTAGAGGTTTCTTCTGTGAAGAAAATAATAATTTCGCTGACTGTTTGACACAAGCGAGCACACGTCCTTCTGCTCTGAGACGCTGAGAGACACTGAGGCTGAACAGGAAACGCTGTTCTATGTAAAACGAGTTCATGTGATTTTTCCAGCCAATCGCAAACATGCACATCCCAGTCATGACGTCGCACACACATCTCACCCTGCTCTATTCTGTAATCTGATTTGCTGGCCGCCAAAATGACAGGAAGCGCCGAAAAATGGCGCGGATCTTAATAGATATGCACAGATTTTAACCTAAATTATCGCATATTAAAAAAATCCGATCACCAAAAAAACTGTGCCGATTTCAACTGTCGATAATAATAGCTCAACACTACTAATGAGGAGACCTATAAATCTACTAACCTAAGAGGGGGGCAATGTACAGGATCTCAAAAACGTGACTACACCACTGGTTTGCCCTCAAAATAACTCAACGCACAGCTATCAATGTCTAAACCACTGGCAACAAAAGTGAGTACACCCTTTGGTCCGTGAAAATGGAAATATTGTGCCCAAAGAGTCAATATTTTGTATGGCCAACATTATTTCCCAGCAGTGCCTTAACTCTCTTGGGCATGAAGTTCACTGGAGCTTCACAGGTTGCCACAGCCGGCAGCACTCATGCAGCCCCAAATAACGACACTCCCACCACCATGCTTGACTGTCGGCGTGTACTTCTCACCTGGTTGCCACCACACATGTTTTACCTCATCCGAACCAAGCAATCTTATCTTGGTCTCATCAGTCCACAGGGCGTGGTTCCAGTAATCCATGTCCATTCTTCTGCAAACTGTGGGCTTTCTTGTGCCTTATCTTTAGAAGAGACTTCCTTCTGAGATAATAGCCACGCAGACCTTTTTGATGCAGTGTGCGGTGTCTGGTTTGAGCACTGACACGCTGACTTCCAACCCCTTTAACCTCTGCATCAATGCTGGTAGTTCCTTGCTTTGAGATGCCATGTTGAACTTTCAGTGACCAGTATGAGAATGTGTAAGAGTGAAACACCAAATTTAACACATCTGCTCCCAATTCACACCTGAGACCTTGTAACACTAACGAGTCACATGACACCATGGAGGCAAAATGGCAAATTGGGCACAATTTGTCCATTTTCCCTTGGGGGTGTACTCACTTTTGTTGCCAAAGGTTTAGACATTGATGGTTGTGTGTTGTGTTATTTTGAGGCCACCAAATTTACACAGTTATAAAAGCTGTATACTGACTACTTTACATTGTATGAAAGTGTCATATCTTCAGTGTTGTCCCATGAAAAGATATAATATAATATTTCCAAAAACGTGAGGGGTGTACTCACTTTTTTGAGATACTGTACCTAAATAATGGGGGACCTATATTCAGCGGTGGAGGGCAACCTACTTGTCTAAGAGGAAACTACCTAAATAAAAGGGGGTCTACCTGTCTTCCTACCTAATTTGTGGGGTGTACCTACCACTACTGTGCCTGTGTGTCTGTGTCTGTCCTCTTGTTACCGTACTTGATGCTGTGTCCCTGTCCCTGTACTCACCTGTCCTCGTTCCTGCTCCGGTCCATGTTCCTGCCTGCATCCAAATGCTCATCTGCATTTAGAGGGATAGTGTACCATTTACCTATCCAATGATTTACGACCTGTAATTTAACCCCTTAACGACCCTGGACATATGAGTACGTCCCAGGGCCGCTAAGGGGCTTTGCAGGGGGATCGCTCCGCGACCCTACCGCACAGCTGCCGGGTGTTAGCAGTAACAGTGCCAGCGGGTGGCTCCGCCCGCTGGCGCTGTTTAACCCGTCAGACACCGCGGCAAAGATCGCCACGGCGTCTGACTGAATGACGATCAGTGCCGCGCACCAAACGTTACGGTCATCGGCATCAGCGCAGCTATGCTGCACCGATCCGACAACCGGACACGGCGGTGGGGAGCCCTGTGAAGGCTCCCATCACTTACATTTCCCGGTTTGCCCCACTTCCGGCCGTAGACAGGAAGTGGGAAAACCGCCATCTTTGTATACCCTAATGCATTGCCTATGCAATGCCTTAGGCTGTATTAACAATCGTGCCTCCTAGTGGTCAAGCACCATAGGGGGACTAAATGTTACAGTAAAAAAAATAAATAAATAAAGTTTTAAAGTACAAAAAAAGTATTAAAAGTTCAAATCACCCCCCTTTCCCCATTTTACAAATAAAATCATTAAAATAATAAAAAAGTTACACATATTTGGTATCGCCGCGTCCAAAAAAGTCCGATCTATAAAAATATAACATCATTTATCCCGTGCGCTGAACACCGTAAAAGAAAAAAAATTCCAAACGTTTTTTGGTCATTTTACGTCACTCAAAAAATGGAATAAAAATTATCAAAAAAGTCGCATGCATTCCAAACTGCTAGCGATAAAAAGTACACTTCAGCCCACAAAAAATGCCCCCCTCACTGATGTCCGTAGGTGTTAGAACAAAAAAGTTATTGATCGCACAAAATGGCGCCGTGGCGCAAATTTCAAAAATAGAATATGTTTGGAATTTTTTTACGGTACCAAAACATAACGGAAACCCTACATGTTTGGTATTGCCGGATGTGTAACAACCTGTAGAATACAGATAACACATTATATTTACCGAAGTTGAACGCCGTAAAAGCAAAACACCCAGAAACATGGCGAAAATAAGTTTTTTTCACAATTTGTCCCACTTGGAATTTTTTTGCGGTTTCCCAGTATATTATAGTATAGTGACCATTAGAAAGTACATCTTGTCCCGCAAAATAAAAGCCCTCATGTATCTATGTAGGTGGAAAAATCAAAAAGTTATGACTTTCAGAAGGCGAGGAGGGAAAAACGAACGTGTCACCAAAAAAAAAAAAACGCCCAGTCATTAAGGGGTTAAGGAACTCCTGACCTCTGGTTCCTGTTCCTGCTCTTATCTGTTGTTATGCCTGTCTGCTACCTGTGTACGATTAGTGCTGCTGTTACCTGCCATCATGCCTGCCTGATACCTGTGTTCTTGTTTCTGCTGTTACCTGCCTTCATGCCTGCCAGCTACCTGCCTTTGACCCAGCTTCCAGTGTACGTTTAACCCCACTGTGTCTAGGTTGCTGTTCCTGCTACCTATGTTGCTGTACCTACGTTTAGCCCTGCTGTTACCTGCCGTTACACCTGTCTGCTATTTGCCCGTGACTCTGTCTACTGGTGGACAGCTACATCTACCTATGACTCATCACCTCTGCCTGTACCTGGTGTCCTACTGTCTTGCACTTTGGCTGCCACTGCGAGTAACCACATCAAGGGGAGTGACCTGGTAGTTCCCTGCAGCTAAGCCCGTCCAGGCTTGCAGCAGGCTCCGGTGAAGCCTGGAGGTCCCTTAGACTGTTCCCTGGTGTGATCTGCTATACCTTCATCACTCACGGTGGCCCAGAGGATCCACATCTACCCGGCATATACAGTGTCAGTCCTTGTAATGTGCAGGAATTGGTGGTACAACACACTACTAAAGGTTAAAATTGTTTGACAATGTTTATTAATAATTACACTATTAGTCTATAATAATTGCACTAAGAATGTTCTAGAAATGACCTCTATTTTGCCCCTGTGTTTAGCTGACAGCTTGCACCTGTCTCCAGATATGTATAGTTTATGCTGTTTTCAT
>JAODAL010039103.1:0-38378 GCA_025379985.1 Phyllomedusa bahiana
TTCCCCGCCACCTACATTTCCCACAGGCCCCTTTTCCCGTTTTCCCGGGCCCCGCAGTAAAACAAACCAGGGGACTGGGAAATTTTTTTTAACAGAGTTTTTTTGCCCCCCATGGAAAAAGGCCCCCTTAAATTTTTAAGTGGGGAAACCACCAAAAAAATTTTTTAAAAGTTTTTAGTGACCGGGTTTATTTTGGGATTTGGGGCCCCCCCAATGGGAAAAAAAACAAATAAGTTCCCCGAAAGGGCCCCCAAAAAGGCCCCCCCAAATTTTAACCCCGTTTTCACTTTTTTTTAAAGGAAAAGGAAAATCAAGGGGCAAAAAACCATAAAAGGCAAAGGGCACTGGTGGGTTCCCCCAAACTCCCCCCTGGTAGACGAAGGTTTCTGTTGGGGTTTAGGGGAAAAAATCAAGCTTTGCTTTCCCCCCTTTCCCCTCAGAAGGCCCCGGGTTTTTTTCCTGGGGGTAAGCGCTTTGGTTTTTCCCCCCCGGTCCCCCGTTGGGGTCAGTCCCCCCCCCTTTTGGCTGGCCTTTTTTTTTGGTTTAAAAAAGCTGGGGGGACCCCCGGATTTTTTTTGGCTTTGGTTAAACTTCCAAAAAATTTTCCTTTTTGGTCAACACCACAGTTTTGGGGAAAGTTGGGGAAATTTCTTCTGCTTAAAACCAAATTTGGTTTTTCCCAATTCCCGAAATCCCGAAAGGGAAACCCCGACTTGCTAAACCTTTTTAAAAAAGTTAAAAGATTTCTGAAAAAATTTTAAAGGGAAGGGGTGTTTGTTTGGGAAGCACAAACCTCTGCCCAACCCAACCCTTGTTTTTACAATTTTTAGTTTTCTCCCTACAAAATTTTTAAAAAAATTTTTTATTTTGGGGCCCCATTTAAAAACCCCCAAACACTTTTCCCGAAAAAGTCCCAAAAGGGCCCCCTAATTTTCTGTTTTTTTTCCCCCCGAAAACTCCCAAAATGGTTGGGGGTCTTTTAGCCCAAAATAGAAAAAATTTTTTCCCAAATTTTTTCCGGGGCCCCCCATAGGAGCAGATCCCCCAGAAAATTTTCTCTGTTAAATTTGCCTTTGGCCCTCTGTGGTTTTTTCCTTTTTTTCCCACAGTTTTTGGGAGATTTAAAAAAAGAAACATATTTAAAAAAACAAATTTTTTAAACTGGGTTTTTTTCCCAAAGTAAAAAAACATTTTTTTAAAGGCTTTCCTTAGTTTGCCAAAAAAAAGTGAAGGAACCCCCATTCTAAAGGGAAACCCTTTTTGGAGACAAACACCTTTTTTGGGTTTAAAAATTTAATAGGTTAAAAAACTTCCAAAAGGGGCTGGGGCCCCCGCCTTTTTTTGGCCCCGGGAAAGGTGGGGGAAGGAAAGGGGTTTTACGCTACGCACTGGGGGTCCCGGGGTCCCCCACTGTTTGGCCCCCTGCGCCCTTTCCAGCCCCCAGTGGGGGGGTCCCCCTGCACGGTTTCCCCGGGTTCCCTTTTAAACCCCAAATTAAAAAAAAATTTAAATAAAAGGTTGGGGCCCCCCAAAAAATCAACTCATCTTTTGGGCCTTCAAGAATTCCAAAATCCCCCCTGGGGGCCCCAAGAAAAAAAATTCAACTGGTGGGCCCCCAAGAAAACAAATTTTTCCCCCTGTTTTTAAAACCCCCTAAAAATCAAATCCACTGGGGGCTTTTGAAAAAACACCTTTCCCCTTTGGTTTTTTCCCCCAAAAAAAAACAAAATCCCCCCTAGTTTGTCCCCCCCAAGAAAACCCAAAATTTTCCCCTGGGGGGGAACCTAATAAACAACCCCCTCTGATAGGGTCCAAAAAAACCCCAAATTTTAAATTTTGGAAAGGAACCCCAATTAAAACCCAAATTTAAAAGGGGGGGGGCCCCCCGAAAAAAAACCCCCCAAATGGGGGGCCCTTTAAAAAAATCAAATACCCAAAATTTGGGGGCCCCCCCAAGGGAAACAAAAAACCCCCCTGGTAACCCCAAAAACAATTCCACTTTGTTTTTTTTCCCCCCAAACATCCCAAAAAACCCCTGGGGGGGGGCCCCCCAAAAAAACCCGAAACCCTTGGGGGAAACCCCCGGAAAACAACTCTAAAAAAAGATGAAAGGGGCCCGAACCCCTCCCAGTCCCCAATTTTTTTTCTAAAATACCCACCCCCCCCTGTGTTTCCCCGCACAAAAAACCAAACGAGGGTTTCACAGGGCCAAAAAAAAAATGTAAATTTGGATTTTTTTTCCCCGAAACCCGAATTTTCACAAAAATCTACTGCCAGAGCAAATTTTTTTTTGCAAAATCCCCTTTAAAATACAGGGTTTTAAAAAACCAAATTGGTTTAAAAAAATTTTAGAACAGGGCCCCCGGAAAACCCCCCCTAATCCCATTCCCGAACAAAGGGGCCCCAAAAAAAAAGGTTTTCACTTTTCTTAAAGGTCATACCAAAATTTTAAAAGGGAAATTTTTAAATAAATTTTTGAAGGTTTTTTGGCCCCTCTTCAAAAGGTGAAACTGTTTTGATATCAGCGGGGGACCCCCCCCCCAAAAGGGGGGATAAAAATTTACAGTTTAAAATTTTTTTTACCCTTAATTTGTGGGGACATTTTAATTTTTCAAAATTTTTCAAAGCAAGGGGGTTGGTTTTTTTTAAGGGAAAAAATTTTTAAAAATTTTTTTTAAAAAATATGTAAATTTTGGGGGATCTGCTTTAAATTCTTTTTTGGGAAATTAGAAAAAATTTTAAAAATCCCCCCCCCAACTAAAGTTTTTAATAGTTTTCATTTTTTAAAAACAACTCCAGTGGGCAGGTTAACCTAAAATTTGGTTTTTTTTTCCCCAAAATTGATGTTAAAAAAGGGGAAAATTTTTTTTGGACAAAAAAATAATTTTATACAGGGTTAAAAACCAAAAAGGTTTTTTTAAAATTATAAAAAAAAAAAAAAACGGATCCCGCCCCTGTTTTTTTTTTCCCCCTATCCCGGGCCAAAGAAAAAACCCAAAATAAAAACCCTTTTTCCCATTTTTTGGGGCCCCCAAATTTTGGAAAAAAAAAAATTTATTTCTATTTTTCCCAAAATTTACCAGAAAAAAAAAAAAAAAAAAAGAGAGGGTTTTTTTTTTTAAAGGGCCCTTTTTTAAATTAAAATTTTCCCTTTAAAGTCCCCCAAAATTTACCCTACTGTGGGGATTTAAGTTAACCCCAGCCCGGGAAAACAAAAAAAACACCGTTTTGGGAAAAACAAAAGTTTTTTGTCCCCCTTGGCCTTTTTTCAAACCAAATTTTATACAGGCCCAACCCCAAAAAAAAAAAAAATTCGGGGGTTTAAAACTTTTTACCCAACAAAAATAAAAAAAAAACAATCCGTGTTTGATTTAACCCCCCACAAATCCCCTGTAAGGGACAAAAATTTTTTTTAAAATGTTTTTCCCCCCCCCCCAGAAACAGGGGAATGTTGGGAAAACCCTTTGGGCCCCGGGGAGGCCCGCACTCAAAATTCCCCTGTTTTTTCCCCTTTCCCCAAAACCCAACCCCCTTTTAAATTGGGGAACCACCAAAAAACCCTTCCCCCCAAAATTTCCCCGCCCCTTAAAATAAAGGGCCCCCCCAAAAACCCCGGCCCCCGGAAAAACCCCGGGGGGCAAAACCCTTTCCCCCCGCCCCCCTTTTTAAATTTTCCCCCCCGCAAACCCCCCCTACCCGATCCACTGCCCAAACCAGCAAATCCCTTTCTTTAACCCAAAAAAAAAATGTTAAATACCATATGATAATGAAAGTATGGCTTTTTCAGGGTTTTTTTTTACCCGAGATTTTAGAAAAAACCCCGGGGACACCCTATCGACCATCAAAAAAAAGGCAAACCTTTTTGGGCCTTTTTTCCCCCATTCCCCCCCCCTCTGCCCCCAAAGGGGGGGGGGTTTTTGGGGGGCCCCCGTCCCCCCCCCCACCCCTTGTGGGACTCTTGAGAGGGCCCTCCTGCTTTTCCCTTTCTGCTTTTCCTGGCCTATGTTTCCCCTGTAACGCAAAAAACCTGGGCCAAGGGGGAAAGGGGAACCCCCCGGTTGTAAAAACCCGGGGCCCCTTATTTCCCCCCCTTTTTCTCCCCAAAATCCACATGGGGGGGGGGCCCTTGGGCGGACACTAAACCCCAAAAATTTTTGCCCAACAGGTTAGTACCCGAGGGAGTCCCCCCCCCCTAAAAGCCAATTTATGGCCCCGGGCCCTTTCCCCTTTTTCCAAAAAGAAAGGCCCTAATTTTCCCTTTTTGCGGGGGGCAATTTTTCCCCAAATTAGGGTTTTAAAACCAAAGGGGGGGGGGCTTCTCCATTCCCCCTTTCCTGAGGCCCCTTTAACCCCGGGTTCCCCCAACCCCCCTCCCGGGGGGGAAACTGTCCCCGGACCCCCAAAAATTTTTCCCCCCCCCGGGGGAAAAACCGGGGGGTACTAACAAGGGTTTCCCCAAAATAAAGGGGCCCCGTTTGAGCTCCTGGAAAACCCCCCCTCCCCCCTCAGGAGAACCCCCTTTATATTGTTGGGCTTCGTGGCCCTTTTTTTTTTAAGTTTAAAATCCCCCTAAAGGGAACGGCTAAAATTTTTTGTAAAAATTCTGGACAAAACCCCTTTTTTTAATTTTCCCACCCCAAAAAACCCCCGGGAAAAGGGCCCAAAACCCGCTTCTTGGTGAGGGGGAACCCCCTGGCCCACCTTTTTTGGGGTCCCCCCTAAATTTAAAACCCCTTTTTGGGGGGGTTTTTAATTTTTCCCCCCCTCCCCACTAAAAGTTTTCCCCCAAAAAAATTTTGGGGTTTTCCCCCATTTTCCCCGGGCACCCTTTTTTTGGGGTTTATCGTAAAAACCCCGCCTTTCCCCTTTAAAGGGAAATCCCAGAAAAGACTGGACTTTTTCCCCAGATTGGGTTCCCCCCAAACATTACCCGGAAAATCAAAAAAGTCATCTAGGTAGGGGGCCCCTGTATCCCCCCCTTTTTTTGGGCCCCCAGCACTTAACCATAGCCCCCTGAAGGTGGGGGGGGGCCCAACCCCCGAAAACCGAAAGGCCCCTTCCCGGAAAAATAGTGGGAAAAAAACCCACAAAGGAAAAATTAAAAGAAAAACAAATCTTTTCCCCCTTAAATGGTCCCCCCCTTTGAAAGGGGGGGGTCTGCCCCAAAAACCCTTGGGGAGGTCCCCCAAAGGGTTTCTTTTAAAATAAAAATCGCCCAACCCCCAACGCTTCCCCATTTTAAATTTAAACCCCCACCCCCCGGGGCCTAGGGTAGGCCAAACCAATGGGTACTTTTCCTTGAGTCCCCCGGGCCGGGAAAATCGTTCCCAAAAATCCCCCCATTCCCCCCGTTTGGCCCCTTTTTCAAACCCCCCCCAAACCAACCCCCTTTAAAAAGGGGCTGGACCCAAACCAAAATCTTTAACCCCCCTTTTAATCACCCCTGTTCTAGCATTTTTCCCCTTTTACCTTTTGGGAAAAAACCCCCCCCCGGCGGGGCCCCCCAGGGGGGCCCCCCTTAAAAAGGGGTTCAGGTTTTAAATCTCCAAAATTTGGGGGGCTGTGAGGGTCTCATTGGGGTTCCCCCTTTAAAAAATTGGGGACGGCCCCGGGGAAAAAAACTTTTTAACAGGTTTCCCCCCCCCCCGGTTTTCCCTTTTAGCCAAATTTTTCCCTTCATTTTTTTTTTGCTTTTTTGGGGGGGGATTTGGGGTTTCCCCCCCCTGAGAAAATTTTTTTGGGGGTCCTTAAAAGGGCGGCCTCCGTTTTTTTGGGGCACCAAGCCAAAAAAAAAACCTCGGGAAAGGGCCCCTTCCCCCCTTCCAGGGATTTTTTCAAAATTTTTGTGGGAAAAACTGAAAAAGGTTTTTTCCCTTCCCCCCCTTTGGGGGGACCTTTAAAAATTTTTAATTCCCCCCCCCCTTTTTTTTAAAATATCCCCTTTTAAGGGGGCCCCCCGCCCCCTTTTGCCCAGGAAAATTTTTTCTTTTTTAAGGGGGGGTACTAATTTTTATCCCCCGCCCCTTTCCCCAAATTTTAAAATGGGGCTTTTTCCCGGGGGGGACCTAAATTTTAGACCCGGGCCCCCCCCCTTCTTGTGCCTTTAAGAAGATTTCCCCCTTTTTGGGGCAATTTGGCATCCCCCTGGGGAAAACCCCCCTCCCGCGGTTTTGGGGCCCCCAGTCCACCCCCCGGGCCCCCTTTAAGGGGGGGGACCCCCACTCTTCCCCCAAATTTTTCCCCTTTGGGCCCCATCAAAAAGGCCCCCTAGGATGTCCCCCCCCCAAACAAAAAACTCGAAGGGTGGGAAAAAACCCCCGGTTTGGGGGCTTTGGGGGGTAAAACCCCCCCCTAATTGGGGAACAGCAGGTTATGGGTAAGAGACCCGCCCAATTCCCCCCCCATTTCCTTTTTCCCACCCATTTTTTTTCCCGCATGGCCCTTTTTTAAAAAGGGCCCCCTTTTTTAAAAACCCTCCAAAAGGGGGACCGTCCCCTCCCGAGGATGACAGGAAAAAGCAGGGGCCGGGAGCTGGGAAAAATTTTCCCAAAACCTTTCCCAAAAAGCTCCCCCTTTATTTCCCCTTTGACAAAGGAAAAAAGATGTTCCCTGGAATTTTTTAAGATCTTTCCCCTTGGGGAAAAAATTTCCCGTTTCGGGAGAAGACAAAAAGAACGCTCCCCCCGGCCCCAAAAGTTAAAAGGGTTGAGGGGGTTTTCCCGAAAAAGGATGGCCTCCGGGTTTTAAAGGGTTGGCCCCTAAAACCCCAACCCCAAAGACCAGGAAAGGTTTCCCGGGTTTTAAAACCCCTCGCTGAAATTCAAACCCAAAGGCCCCCCCCCGATCCCCTCCCCTAAAACCCAAACAAAAGGGGAAAACCCCAATGTTTTGGGGGAGCCGGGAAAACCCCGAGGGCTACGAAAAAAGTGTTTTTAAGGGGAAGTTTACCCCGGGCCAAAAATGAAAACAAGGGTTTTGGCCCAAAAAAATTCCCTAAACTCCCGGGAACACCCTTTGGGGGAAAAGAAAACGCTGGTTTTAAAAACCCCTCAAAAAAATTTTGTTCCCCGCACCCCAAAGCCCCCCTAAAACCCTGGGGGGGTGGGCCATATCCCCCGGGGCCCCTAAATTTCCCCCCAAAAGGGAAACCCCGGAAAACCCAAAAATTTTCCTTTTTACCACCTCCCACCCCGAATTTTTTTTGGGGACTCCCCATAAAAAAAAAAGGGCCCCTTTAATTTTAAGGCAAAATGCGGGAAAACCCGACCCCCCTCGGGCCCCCCCCACCTGGGGGGAAAACCCCCCTTGGAACCCCTCCAAAAATTTTTTCCCGGGCCCCCTTTTTGGGGCCCAAATTTTCCCCAAATTTGGGCCCCTTAAACCAAAAAAAATTTTTTTTCCCCCAGTCCCCCAACTCAAGGGACAGGGTCCCTCCCCGAATTTAGACCCCCCTTCCCCCCCATTAAAACCCCCATTTAAATGAAAAAAAGGGAAACCCCTGGTTCCCCCCGGGGCCCCCCGTGTTTTTACCTTGGCAAAAGAAAGGTTTTCCCCCCACAGGTCCCCCCCGAACCCAAAGGGGAACCCCCCCGGCCCCCCCCAAAACCAAACCCCTGCAAAAAGACCCCCGCAAACCAAATCCCCCAAAAATTGTTTTTACCCCCCAAAGGGCCCCCCCGCCCCGTCCCCGAAAAAATTTTTAACCCCGGGCCCCCTGGGGGAAAAACCCCTTTTGTCCCCCCCTTTGGGGTACAAAAATTTACCCCCCAAAATTTTTTTTTTCCCCGGGAAACCACAACATTGGGGGGGGGGAGGGCCCCCGGGAAAATGAGAGGGACTTTTAAACTTCCCCAAAAGTTCCCCTTTAAAACCTGAGCCCATGGTTTTCCAATTCAACTTTAATTTTAAAACAAATCCGTGGGAAAATTTTTTCCCCTCCCACCCTTTTCCACCCCCCTGCACCCGCCGGGTTGGCCCCAAAAAACTTCCCCCTTTTTTTCCCCCCCCCCAAAAAGTTTCCATGGGTTTCCCCCCTCCCTAAACCCCCCCCCCTAAACCCCCCCCCAAAAAATAATTTCCCCTAGCCCCCCGGGGAATTTCCACAAACAACAAATTTATCCCCCTGGGCCAATTTTTTTTCCTTTTTGGCACCCCCCCCCCCCCCCCCCCCGGGTGGGGCCCCCCCAACCCCCCCCCCCGCCCCCCCCCCCCCCCCCCCCCCTTTTGGTTTTCCCTTGGCTTTCCTGTTGGGGCCCAAGTTCCCCCCTTTTTTCCCCGGGCCCCCCCAGTACGGGGGGTTCGGTTTGGGGCCCCCCGGGATTTTATTGTTTTTGGGGAAAAAACCTTTTTTTTCCCCCTTTTCCAAATCCCCCAAATTTGGGCATCCCGCCAAATTTGGGGGTCACCCCTTGGGGCCTCCAAACCCCACCCCCTGGACGGGGGGGGCGGGAAGAGGGTGCATAAAGCCGGTTTTTGGGGGCCCCCCCAAAAAACCCCCCAACTTTTTTTTCCACCATTTTTCATTGGGGAGCATAGCTTTGGGCTGCAGCCATTTTTTTGGGGCCCGGGGTTTCCCCGATCAGCCCAAATCAGCTTCCCCCTTTTTTAGCCCGTTGTAGCTTGGCTCCCCCCGTGGCTTTGGGCCCAAAGGAACCCTTAAAAACGGCGGATCTTCCCGGCCCCCCCGTTTTTTCCCCAAAACCCCTTGTGGGGATGTAGCTCCCCCGGGGGACAAAAACCCCCACCGTTTTTGTAGTGCACGTTTTTTTTTGGGCCCCCCCCTTGGGGTTTTTTTTTGCCACTTTTTTACAAACCCCAAAGAAAAAAAAAAATATGGGGCCCCTTTTTTTTTTCCCGCCCCAAACCCAAAAAAAACCAAAACACACAGTCCCCCTGAAAATTTTAATTCACAGTTCTTTTTAAATTCCCCGCAGTTTTTTTTTGGTTTTTTTTTCCCCCCCCCCAAAAACAGGGGGGGTGTGGTTTTTCCCCTTTGGAAAGGTAGGGTTTTCAAAACCCCAAAAATTTTTCCCCCCGTTCCCCCTTTTCCCCCCCGTCAAGCAACCTTTTTATTTAAAAAACCCCCAACCCCATCCTCCCAAAAATTTTCCCGCCTTTAGTAAGGGGCCTTTTAAAAAACCCGGCCCCCCGGATAAACCTGGGAAATAAAATTTTTTACCAAAACCCCCGCTTTTTTTTGAATTGCTTCCCCCGCCAAAAACCCCGAACCCCCAAAAAATTCCAAAGCTAAATTTCCCCCGAAGTTTAAACTAAACCAAAAAAAAATGTCCCGGGACCAAATTTGAATTTTGACGTATGGGTTTTATTTCCCCCGCCCGGCCCCCGGCCCCGGGGCCCCCCGGCCCCCCATGCCGGGCCCTAAATTTCGGCTTGGGGTTTCCCCCGTGTGTGGGAAAACTTTCTTTAGTCCCCCGGGGTCTTTTAATTTTTATTTCCGGGGCCCGGAAAAACCCCCAGCACTTCCCCAGGGGTTTTTAACCCCTTTCTTGGTTTATTGACCCCGGGGTTCTTTCTTCCTATCCCTTTTTTGCCCCTTTCTTCCCCCCCCCCCTTTTTCCCCAAATTTAAAAAGTCCCCCCCATTTCCCTTTTTTCCTGTGCCTCTAACTTTTTCTTTTTTCCCCTGTTTTTAGTTTATCTTTTTTGGGTCTTCCCGTGCCCTTTTTTAAACCCCTTTGCTTTTATGTTTCCCCGGGTTTTTCCCCCCCCTTTGTCTTACTAATTTTTTTTTACCCCCGCCTTTCCCCCTTTTGGTTTTTTTTGACTTTGGGGCCGTTTTCCCAAATACTCCCCTTTTTTGGGTTTTTTTTTTGTCCCGTTTTTTCCCCCTGTCCCCGTGTTTCCAAATTGCTTCCCGTTTCAAATGCCCCGTCCCCCCCGGGTTGGGGGGGGGGCCTTTTTTTGGAGGTTTGGGTTTTTCCCAAAAGGGCAGGGCCCAAGGTTGGGCGGGAGTGTCAGGGCCCTCACTTGCCCCTTTTTTCTTTGGGGGGGGCTCCCGGGACACCTCCTAACACTTTACTTCACCGAGAAAAGAAACCCCCGGGGTGAAAAACGAAATTCGACCATCAAAAACCGGCACCTTTTTTGGCCTTCTCAAAATTTACATTTCTAAAATTTGGCCCCAAATTTCCCCTTAAAACTGTATGATTAGATAAAATTGTTTTTGGATACCCCTTCCCTTTAAGCTTTCACAATAGTTGGTGGGAAAGGTTTTGGTCCATTTTCCCCCCTGCCCAGAATTTGGTGAACTAGTCATGTTTTTTAGGTCACCTTGCTCCCCTGCCTTTTCAGCCTTCCTTTTACATTTTCAATAAAGTTTTTTTAACACTAGGACAACTGGACTGGGTTTGCCCCCGGGGCCCTTAAAACTCCTGAAAAGGGGTTCTTTTTGGGACCCCTTGCTTTTTTTTCGTTTTTTTTTTAGAGTTTCTTTTTGGGGGGTTATTTTTTAAATTTAATTATATTTTTTGTAATGTTTTTATTATTGTGAGATCCAACAGTAATTTTTTGTTTTTTTTTTTTCGGGCTTTTTTTAATTTTTCAAACAGAAAATAACAATAATTTTAATAACGTTTTTTCAAAATTTTTTTTATTCAAGTGCACACATTTTTAAAACAAAAACCCTGAAGAACAAAAAAGGGGGCGGGGGGAAAAAAAATTTGAAAAAAAGGTGGGAGGAGGAAATAAAAATTTTAAAAAAAAATATGGCGAAAATTCCCCTTTTCAAAAACATTTTGTTTTTGGGCCATTTTGGGCATTGCCTTTGTTTTAGGGCATTTTACATTGCCCACAAAAAGGGACTTACCCAAAGTTTTTAAACAATTGCCAAAGATCTATTTTTCTTGCCCCTTTTCCCTTTGATCTGGAAAAAAATTTTGTTTAAACCCATCATTTTCGGGAGCATGAAAAAAATTTGGGTTTTTTTGGAAACCCCTTTTCCCTATTGGGGACTTTGGGAAAACCACTAAAACTCTCTCACAAGCTTTTTGCAAAAATCCCTTGGGAAAACTTTTTTTTGGGGGGGTTTAATTTTCCCCTTAAATTTTTTTTATCCATGCATTTAAAACCCGAAAAGTTAAGGCATTTTCAAATCCCAAAAAAAAGGGCCCCTTTCTCCTGTGTGCAGGGTTCGTGTGGTAAAATTTTTCGTGCCCATCGATCCACTACTTTCTACCCCATATTTTTTTTTTCATTGTAAAAATTTTTTAACCTTTTTTTTGGAGTTTTTTTTAGGGGAATCGCCAACAACAAAAAATTCGGGAAATGGAGGGAACTCAAATGACAACATTTTTTTTTGCCCTTTTCCCTTGTATATACGTAATTTTAAAATTTGGGTCTTCATTTCTAAACATTTTTAGGTTTTTTTACCAATTCCTTTTTCATGGATTTTATTTTTTTTAGGAAATTCTCGCCTTACCCTTCTTCAGTTTTCCCCAAACGGGGGGCCGTTTTTCCCCCAAAATTGCTTTTTTTTTGTTTTCCCCCCTTAATTTTTTACTAAAGGGTAAAAAAAATTTAAATTTTTTGTAACTTTGGGCGCCCTTTTTTTTTCAAAAAAGGGGTTTCCTTTAACTTCTTAAACCCAAGGTCATTTAAACGGCCCCTCAGCCCCGGCCCGTTTTTGTCATTTTTTGCCAAATTAAGGGAAGCCTTTTTGCCAATTTTTTGCTATCCTTATAAACCAGAGCCAATTTTTGGGGCCATATTTATCTGGTTTGGAAGGAAAAATTGGAAACCCCCTGGCGGGGGAAAAATTGGAACCACCTAGTTTTGCTTGGGGGGAAAAAAGTTCTCATCCCCCCCTTTAAATGAAATGGGCCGGGTTTTTGTAAAAACGCAATAAATTTTTCAAAAAACCTTCCCCCCACAGTAAAAAAAATAGACCAAACTTGCCTTTTGGGCAGTCTCTCCGATCAGTAGTTTTTCTCATCAATCGAAAAAACCCTCAAAATTTAAAAAAAAGCGGTCCCCAGACATTGTCGTTTTTTTGGGCAAAAGGTATTCCCCAGTCATTAACCAAATACAAAAAATTTCGATTAAAAGGGTTTTCTTGCCAGAATTTTCCCAAACAGAATAAAAAATCGCAATAAATGCTTTAGCCCCTCTCAGATGGGGGTTAAACGTAAATTTTTTTGGCTCCGCATGCTTCTGCAAGGTACTTTTTCTTTTTTAATGTTTTCAATATATATAAATTTCAAAAATAAACCCATGCGCTCAAAGGACTACCCGAAAAATTATATTTCTTCAGGCGAAATTCCTGTAGGGCCAGGTGCTTCTCGAAGAATATTTTGGCCCGTCCGCCCTACCCCGGGAAGTGTTTTTCCAATTTTTTTAACAGTTTTTCCCTTGAAATTTTTATTTCCCCTTGGAAAAATAGTATTCCTTTTAAAATTCGCCTTTCTGGTGTTTGGTTTTTGCATTACCCCCCCGAGCAATTTGGACCCTTTTTTTGTTTTTCTTTTTCTTGGGGCGTTTTTTTGTTTTTTTTTCTGTCCCCAAAGACCAGGAGGATGGGCCGAGGCCAAAAATAACTGCATTAGCCCGATCCCCGTTGATGTGTTTGGGTTTTTCTGGAAAAAAGGTTTAAAGTTTTTTTGAATTTTTGTTTTGGGAAGGGTCGTGCCCCCCACTGGCTGGGGTTAAAGCAGGCCCCCCGGAAATATCCGCCCCGGAAAATTTTTTCACCACCCCAAACCGGCCCGTTCCCATGCCCCTCAGGTTACCAGAGCGGTGTTTCATACCTGAAGCCCCCGCTCCCCGGGGGAACCCCGGGCTGGGAAACCGCTGCGGGGACGGAGCCGTGCTTGCCCCGGGAAAACAAGCGTGTCTGTCCCCGAAAAGGGGGCTCCAGCCCGGGCGTTGGGGGCGGAGCTTCAGGCTGAAGCGGGCGCAGGGAACCCGGGCCCGTATTGGGGGCAAAAAATAACAGGGGCTATTAACCAGAAATTTGCTTTGTGGCCCAGGGGCCCAAAATTCCCGTGTGTGGAAGAACAAATAAAAAACACATAACTAAATTTTCCTTTCCCGGGAAATTTTTTTTCCCTTTTGAGGGCTTTAGATTCACTTTTATGTTTAACTTTTTTAGGAATGAAATCTTCAAACACGCAGAATTTAAAAACATGTTTCCGCAATCCCGGGGTTCCCCATTCATTCTCCGGTAAGGATTTTTCCCAAAATAGCCAGAAAATCCTGAGGGTTTATTAAACGTCTTCTCTCCCTATTCCTCACAAATTCCATAATTTATATAGTTCCCTGGGTGAAAAATAGAAATTTAAATTAAAAAAAAAAAGAATTTAAAAACTGTTTTGCCACCCTTAAAAAAATAGGTGGGCTGAAACAGTTTTACAGGCAGCTAAACTATTTCATAACAAATTCATAAACCCGTATGAGTCCTTAGAGTCTAGGGCTGTGTCTGTTTTTCTTTGTTCCCTTTAAACTGGGAAATGATAAATAAAGTTTCTATCCAGAATACTTTCTCCTGGTAGAACCTTAGGGAAAAAAACCAAACCCCTTTATTAAACATTAAAATAAAGGGCCCAGAGTAAAACAAGCTATTTTGTTCAGCATTAACAGTAATACAAGCAGGTAAAAAACAAGGAAAATTTTAAAAAAATTTAATGTTTAAATTTTAAAATACAACATATGAACCCTCAGGGGAAATAAGACAGAGTGAAAAAATTTTGCACCCAAAAATTTTTTTAGCAACATTTAGGGGACAAAAAAAACCCAAAAAATAGTAGGGGTCAAAAGGGCTCCCTTCAGTATTTTTTGGGAAAAAAATTTTGAAAAAAAAACGCGCAAATTTTTCACCAAAATTATTTAAAATTTCACAAAAATCTTTTTTCCCCATATATTTGAAGGAAAAAAATCACCGAGTTTTTAACCAGAATTTTTAAAAATTTAGTCACAGAAGAGAAAAAAAAAAAAAAACGGGAAAGGGGTCCAAATGACCCACAGTTTTATTTTGGGTTTAAAAGAAAAGGGTTTGTGAGGGGCCACTTTTAAAAGGGGGGGAAATTTTTTTTCCTTCCCAACCCTTGGGGTAAGCTTTCCCGGGGCTTTGGCCAATTTTTTGGAAGAAACCCCAAATTCCACCCCCAAACCTTTTAAATTTTTTTGGGGGGATGCTTTGAAAGTTGCTTGTAAATTTCCTGGAAAAAAGGGGGAAAATTACATTAATCTCTTTTTTCATGAGGCCTTTTATTTTGTGAAAATGCCCCTCGTCCCCCTTTCAGCCAAAAAAAACAAACCCCCCACAACCCTGATACTTTTACACCCCGGGGTTTCACGTTGGGGGTTTGGGGTTCTTAGGCCCTTCCCAAAACCCCTCCTTTTTCCCTTTTGGGCCAAAAAAGTTAAATTTTTTGTTTTGTCAGGGGCCCAGGGCAAGGGCTCCCCAAAAATGTAATTTTTAGTTCCTGTGTGCCTTTTGCAAATTTTTAATCTGAATTTTTATTGCTTTCTTTTGGCCTAAAGGCTTCTTCCTGTCAGAGTTAAGTTAAACTTATTACCCTTGGGTTTAAATATTTTAGTTTTTAAAATTTCTTTTGCAGATTTAATGGGCCGTCCCTTTTTCCCGAACGGGGGTTTTGGGTGGGGGGGGAGGCCCCTTCACCCCTCCGGGCCAGGTTTTTAACCGGGTGTTCCCGGCCTTTAAAGGGCCCGTGCGGAGGAACCAGTCCCTTTCCCCCAGAAGGTGCGGGGCCGGAAGGAGCCTGTACAGCCCCCCCAAGCCAGACCCCAGGAGGCTGCATTCCAAAAGGGCTTCACCTGCCACCATGGGGGAAATATAAAACGGGTCCAAAATTTTTATTTCTGGGCTTTCATCTTTTTTTGAGCTGCATCTAAACGGCTGAAGAAAACCTTTCTGCAAAAGACTTTTTTGTTTTGCGTTTTGTTTTGCTACAAAAAAAAAAACCCCGTATTTTTTTTTTGCAACCCCCCTTGTGCCAAACCTCTGGGCCCCCGCTAATTCCCACATAGGAGGTGGAGGAGGGGCACGGTAGCTAAGGGGAAACAGCAGATATGTTTTTGGGACTTTATATGTTTTTGTAAAACTGATGTCCGGGTAAAGGCTGCTTCATCCTGCCAAACCAGCCCACGCAATGGAGGAAATGCAAGCCCCTGGGCAGGCCCAATCCCAACCCGGCAAAAAAACAAACCGTTTTGTTGCGGGAAAACAGATTGCAGGCGCTCAAAAACAATGTTTCTGCCCAGAGGAGGGAAAAACGTTTCGGGGTAGCAAGTAAAAAGCAAAAACAGCGCGCCTTGCTGAAACCCTTTCCCCCTTTCTTTGATACGGCACCAAGCGGCAGGAACCTGGAAGTAATGTGGGGGGAGCACCCCTTTTAAAAGGGAAAAAACCTGTCAAGGGGTTTTTTATGCTCCCCATCTGATAGCAAAATGTGATAGAGGGAGTGAAGCGACTCTGGGAAAAATATTTTATATATAGGGGATAGTTGAGCCTGTGATATATGGGTTATATAAATAGAGGAGAAAAGCTGAACTTGTGATATATAGGGTTATAGGTAGGGGGGAGAGAACTGACTCGTGATTATGGGGTTATAGTGAGAGAGAACTACCCGTGATAAGGGTTTATTTTTACAGGGAAAGAACGAGCTCTGTGAAAAGGATTTTTGACAGAGGAGAGAACTGAGCTCTGTGATTAAGGTTAATATAAGGGGGAAAAAGCTGAGCTCTGTAAATTTTTATGGGGTTATAGGTAAGGAGAGCACTGGTTCTGTGATATAAGGGTTATAAGACAGAGGAGACAAGCAAAATATTAAATACAGATATAAATTATATGAAAAGGGGGAAAAGCGGCTGCTGATGCGGGCAAAACAAGAAACCGGGGCCCCTAGCAAACTTTTCGATCCCCTTCCCCCAACCACAAACATTTGTCATGCACTTAGTCACTGTTCCCCCACCCCTATCCTCCAATCACTGTCCCCCCATCTCCCCCTCCGTCACTCTTCCGAGCGGGGCCCCCAAGGGTTTTTCTGCAAACCCAGGTGCTTTGCATTTTTACCAGGTCCCCAAAATTTTTTCTGCGGGTACCCGGAGTGCTTACATTTTGGTGGATCCCCAACAATTTTCTGTCAGAACATTGGTGCTTAGCATTTTTATCAGGGTCCCTTAAAACGTTTTTTTCTGCGGGTAGGGGATGCTTGCTTTTTTAGCGGGGTCATTGCGGGCTCTATGGATGTAAAAAAAATCCCCCATTGCTTTTGCCCCACTGATCTTTAAAAAAAAAAGGGGGAAAAAAGGGCATGATGCCTTGTAATATCCCAATCTTATGGAGGGCAAAAAGGCAATAAAAAAAAAAAACAACACACCTATATGGTGCTCTCCCCAAAGGAGAAATTTTCCCCTTTCTGAGCCACTCATTGCCTCCTACCCAGCCGCCATATCGCTCTGCCCGGAAACAGCTGTCTGCAGATTGGTGATAGTGGCTTGGGCTAATACCCTTTTGCTTTTTAAAAAGACCGTGGGTCAAAACAAATTGAGGATTTGTTACATCCAATAAGGGGTTTGAGTTTCTCAGCCCCTTTCCATAAGGCCTTGTGATATTCATATCAGATAGTGAAAAAACATGCATTTTTCTTTTTACGTGTTATGAAGATCCGGGTTTAACTCAGATATTTAGTCCAGTGGAGTTAGAGGGGAATCCCGGGTGGTTTTTTGGGGCCCCATACTTAAGAAGCCATACGGGCTATTTGCATTTCCCACCTGGGGCCTGCCATAACATGGCCTTTAGGGGATTTCAAAATTTTTTAAATTTTTACTGTCTTTAGCCCAAAACCTTTCAAACCATGACAAGGGGGGCATCCCCATCTAGGCTTGGTGGCACACGGGGAAAACCCCGGTGAGCCCCTGAGCATGGCAGTTTTTCCCAAAAGACCCAAAAACTTTTTTTTTTTTTCCATCTACATAGACATTTGGGGACTTTTTTTTTGCGAGACAAGATGTATTTTTAAGGTGTCATTCACCGTACCATAGCCCATACGGGAAAACCAAAAAAAAGTGTGGTGAAAGGGGAAAAAAAATATTAAGCCATGTTAGCGGGGGATTTTGTTTTTAGGGGCTTTCCTCTTCATTAAAGATGTTTACTGTATTCGCAGGTGCTACATTTCGGGGCAAATCCAAATACTAGGATTTGTGTTATGTTTTATTACCGTAAAAAAAAAAAAATGCAAACATTTTTTTTTAAATTTTGTGAAAACAACCTTTTTCTGTGACCAATAACTTTTTTGTTTTCACCAATGGACCAAATTTGGGGTAAATTTTTTTTTGCAGGCTGAAGTTGTTTCCATTGGGCCCATTTTGGGATAGATCAACTTTTGACACATTTAATTTCCCAAATTTTAGGGGATATAAAATGACTATAAAAAAATTTTTCCCCGTTTTAATTTTTTTTTCCTTTAAATTTGTTTTCGAAGGGGAAAGAAAAAATGATGTTTTATTTTATAATTGAACTTTTAGGGGTGGGGTGATCCTTTATGTGTAACTTTTTTATTTTTTTTTTAGGTTGTATTTCAACTGTTAATATTTAGTGATGGCGATTGTGCACTATTTTTATCGAGTCATAGTCGATATAGTAAATTATCATGACGATAGCCGATAGTCGTAATAGATTATCGCTGATGGACCATTGAAGTCTATGGGAGAGGAACAACACCTTCATTCTTTCCCCAAACAGGGGTGGAGAAGTTTGGAATTAACATCCAAAACAGTAAAGTGGATCGTGCTACATCTTGGGCAAGACAATTAGGCAACATTGACTACCCTGCCCTGGAACGCAGAACCGACCTTAAAAACCTGTCGACCACAGATTAAAAAAAGTGCCGGGGAAAAAAGGGTCCTTTTAATGTCAATTGGTATTTTTAAAGGGGAAAAAATCAAAATCTGTTTCACATTGCATTCTTTTTAAGCCTGATAGTTGTTAAACTGCTTTTACGCTATAATCCTTTTCGAAGTATCAAAATCTTCAAAAACACTTTCCTTTAGCAGAGCAGGGCTGCTAAAAACAAGAATTCAAGGCCTCCCCTGCCCCAACAAAACAGAGGGACTCAGGAAGTGTGTTATCACTTCATGCCTAATGCGAGATCATTTGAATCTGTTTTGTTAGCAAACCGCCAATTAACCAAACATGTAGTGATAGAATAGTAGTGATTTAAAAAATTCTTTGGGAAAGTATTTACTGTGATTTAAAGATCAATTTATGTCCCAAAGGAGGGGGTGGGGCGTATTTCTCGAGCTCCGGCTTCACAGCTGTAATAATAATATAATTCGGGGGGAAAAATTTAATTGGATAAAGGGTTGGAACAAATATAATTTCCACACCCCATTTTTCTTTTTGACGAACCACCATTTTTGTTACTGGCATTGCTTTTCGTCCTATACGCGCATGACCCCAAACCTCCAAAACCCACAGATTAAAAAAGTCTGGAAGAAAGTAGTTTTTGAACCACCATTTTTGTTGAAATGGACATTATTTTCCCCCGTCCTGGACCCCACAGAGCCTTTAAAACTGATGACCCCCAGATTAAAAATGCCTGACAAAGGAATCTTGAAAACCCCCATTTTTGTTGAACCGGGCTTGACTACCCCTGTCCGGACCGACATGCAGGGTTTCATTAAACCCCTAAGAACAGATTGGCGACGCGTTCTTACTGAGATTCACAGGGGACCGACCCAGCGATGACAGGCCCGAGGTTTTTGCAACCGACACCCTGGCTTTGTTGTTGGCGCCCGCACTGGGGAAGCACCTTCCTTGTACCTCTCCTCCATGTCCTACACCCCTCTTTGCTCGCTTTCCACCTGCGTTCGCTCCCTGTTCAGAAAGATACAAAAATTTAAAAAGGATGGAAGATTTTTTGACAGTTCTTATTTAAAGACGGCAAATCCAGTATTTTTTTAATCCTCTAATTTCCCCCACCCCAAATAGGATTAAAACAGAATTTTTTTTTTTATCAAAAATCGTGAAATGCGGTCTGGTGGAAAAACCCTAAGACTAAACAACCTGTTTTCCTTCAGGGCCCTGAATTTAAAAATGCCCAAAAATTTTTTCCCAATGTAAAGCCCAGAGCTGTAGAGTCCAGGAATAAACTGCAATGCCTTCCAGAAGCCCTTTGGGGTAAGGCCGTTTGTCCTTTAAAGAAAGCACAACACCTTGTAGGTCCTGGGGTAAACCTGGATTGCTCCAAGGAATAAAAACTACACCTATTCTGAGGGACTGGGGCAGAGCCCGTATACCCAGTGAAAGGAAGGTACATTCTTTTCCCGAGGCTTTTTTGGAGACCCCCCTGATGACTTATGGGAAAAACTCTCAAAAGGGAAAAGAAAAATTTAAACTTAGGCCATGTCCCCCCACGGCACGTTTTTTAGCGATTCTCGTTTTTGAAACCCTGCAAACCGGGTGAAAAACTTTTTTTGGGCCTTAAAAAATTAAGGTCCAAAACATAGAACATGTTTATTCTTTCCCTCCGTTTTCAGAGGGAAAATAACATGCCTATTGAAGGAGAGGGGTTTTTTTTTTCCCCCGGAATAAATCGACAGGAAAGGGCCTGTGCCGTGTGAAGGCTTCTTTCCTTCTTTAAGAAACACTCAAAAAGGTTTATTTTTTTTGAAAATGATTTTTAAGGGGATTAGGGTTGAATTTTGGCATAACTTATTTTTTGGGTAAGCTCACAGAAACCCAATTTAGCTAAGGGAGTGCTCACATGTAATTGCGGCGCGTACGTACGCTTTTTCGGGAGCTCGCGCTGATCAGTGCTTACCCCATACGATCGCATGGTACCGCGGGGTAGATCGTTATCCATAGTTCTCTATGGAGCTATAATTTTCTGTAATTTTCGGGGCACATTTCACCGCTATTTTACCCCCAAAAAAACCGTGTGAACAAAAACCTAAGGTAAAAACCCAAGGCGTCCTTCCTAGTAATTTTAAGTTGAGATGAAAGGACTACACATAACCAAAATCAGACAGGGGAAAGCCCTCTTTGCAAAAATCAGTCCATTCATTGGACCGGCTATTTTTTAAAATTTTCAAAAATAAATTTCATGGAAAAATTCCCCTAATATTTAAACCCTTGGGGAGTGAAGGCATACAGAAGACATGGATCAACCTTTTCCCGGGGGAAACGGATACATATTATGGTAAATTTTTGACAAGCTGCACTTTAACGGAACAAAAGAAGTTCCTCCCATTTAAGGGGAGATGCTTGGATTCTTTAGTTTTCCTTTAAATAGAGAATCTGTCTATAAAACATCTTAAAAAAAAAGCCATTTATCTTATAGGGGTACAAAATGTCCAATGGAATGTGTCCCCCGGGCAAAAGGGGAACCCGGGTGGAAAAAACGGATGCAGGCGGGGAATGAATGCCCTTAAATTATTTTCCCGGGGACTTTGTTATAGTGGGGAAAGTGAACGATGGCATATTGTATGCCAATCTTATCCTAATCCCTCAGCAGTTTAAACACTCTAACAAAAACACTTGGCTCCTCAATTCTATTATAGAAAGGAAACCGGGAAGCATGATGGGAAGCGAACATGTGCTGTTTTAACCCCTTTACTTTTAAGGGTAATATGAAATTTCGGGTTGATGTCATATTGAAGGGGTTATTTTTGCGCCTCAATTACATTTCTTTCCACATTTTGCAAGGTGCCAGAGAACGAACATAAACTACCAGAAGACAAATGGGGCGAGGATTATTAACACATTCATTGTACAGTGGTTCTATTATTTATGTCGCTAATTGGAAAAAAAAAATTTTTTTTGAAACTTTTCTTCTCTTTTAAAAGGTGAAACATTTTACAAATTGAAAAAGCAAATTTACCCCCGAGATCTGATGATTTCCTAAAAAGTCAAAATGTTTTACAAAGTTTTTGAGGGTAATCAAGAGGACACAATCAAAAAAGGAACACAAGTTTAATTTTTCCCAGGGGTTAAAATTTTAAAAAAATGTGGTCTTTTTTTTTTTTTTTACTTTTTGCCAGTTCTAGTATTGTTAGTGAAGTATAATTCCAATAATACATAAAAAAAACTTCCATCTTGTATTTTAAGGTTGTTCTACCTTTCATTGTTTTTATTTTTTATGTATATAATAGGAAATCTTAAAATTTTCTAATATACATGTATTAACATGTATTAACAATTCTGCTCCATACTATTTTAATACCAATGAAGTAGGCCTCTGTCTAGAAAAAAAAATGATATTGTCCTCATTCATGTTCTCAGTCATAGTTCCCATGAATAACTACAGTATATTGACGAAACACTTATGTGACCATTTTAATGCATGTGATCCCCGGGTATCGAGAACATAGATTATTGGGGGTAAACTTCTCCCAGTATTACTATTTCCCCGCAGGCTTATCATGTACCACCAAAAACGTAGTGACCCTGGTATCCCCGGGAAACAGGTAGGGGAGGGGCAGAACTTCTCCTATTATACCTCCAGCACGTTTTACTGATTGCAGTGTCTTTGTTTTGCTTTATTTTTTTACAGATATTTTTTTAAAAAAATAAAATCACCCAGACAACGGGTTTAAAATCATTTTTTACCAAGTTTATATCAGCATTATGGGGTTCCCCAAAAGACCATACTGCCCCACGATCAAAAAAGGTTAAATTTTTTTAAGGTTGTGAAAAGCCACCCCATCCACTCCTTTAAAATGAGCTTCCACCCGGACATAGCTAGGTTGTCTGGGTTTTGGGGTGTCAACTGTCCACAGTCTGTAAGTTGTAATAGAGCGGTGTTAAAGGGATGTGCTGGAGCTCAAATGGCTCCCAAATTCTTGTTCTGGGACCGCCACCCTTGCCCAAAACCACGCTGCTCCTCTTGGAAAAAGTGGAGAAAATGGGCTCTTTTGTCCATTCCCCATCCATTCCTGTCGCTGTATCTAATTTGTGAAAAAATAACAAAGTTCAGGGTGCGGGCACCAGGAAATAGTGACCAAATTAAAAAAATTTCCAATTATCTTTTAAAATTTGAGTATTTTGCCAAAGGGTCCCTAAAAACATTAATTCAGGAAGGCTCATTTTTTGTGTACTTAAAGGCCCAAAAAACTAGTTTTAAAAAAAAAAAGAACATTAATTATGGGGAAATTTTTTTTTTTTAAATTCTAAAAACCCCTTTTGGAGATACATACCTTAGGAAAAAAATATTAGAAACAGGAAAAAAAAAGTGGGTTAACAGAGAATTAAAGGGGGCAATAAATAATAAAAAAAAAAAGGTTTAAGCTACTTAAACAAAGGTAGTGAAGAAGCACCATAACATATAAAGGGAAAAAAAAAAAAAATTTAAAATAATGATAAAAAACAGCAAAACGGGGCAGAAGGGGAGATTGCAAAGAATAAAACCAACCCCAAAATATTTTTTGAACTTTAAATAGTAAAAATTTAAAAAAGAAAAATTTTTTACCCTTTAAAAGTAATGAGGAGGATTTTAGGGATGTGAGGGAGAAAGCAAACCTATTAAACCATTTTTTTTCCACCGTATTAAACCCGGGAAAATGATCTTTTCCCTTTTATGGCAAGGGATAGGTAAACTTTCCCCCTTAAAAAGTTTCTTGTTTTAAAACAAAGAAGTGCCTTTTAAAAAAAAAAAGATAAATCACCAGTTTTTGGGTGGTATACACCCCCCGGGCCCAAAGAAATTTCTAATAGAAAAAGCCCCTTTTTTAATATTTATTGACGTCAGTATCTGGGTTGTCCCATAGAATTGGCGCATGCAAATGTGCCAATTTTTTTTAAAGGGGACAAAAATTTATCCTGCAAACTAGGGCTTTAAGCTTAACCTCTTGAGGTCAATTGTTGAAGGTTTTTAAGAGACATGCAGAGTTCTCACTGAAAAAAGTATGACCCACCCCGCAAGGTTTTTGGGAAAGGATCGTTCCTGTCAAACAAATTACACTAAGGGAAGGTTGTTCTAGATTGGTGGGGGGAGCATTTGGAGTCAATACTAGATTTTTAAAAGCATTTGGGAAAGGGGGCCCCTAAAAGATTGAAGTAAAATAAAAACTTGGACGGGGGAAAATGTGTGAAAAGGGGGAAGTAAATGGCTCAGTGATAAAAAACAAAAAGGGGGGTGTTAAAGGTACTACCAGACGTTACAATGGATTCAGGGGGGGATAATGGGCCCCTTTCTTTAAAAAACTGTATATTTTATTAATGACCTTACCATGGAAAGGCAGTAGAATATCAATCTTTTGCAGATGTACAAGTCTGAACGTAATAACAAATAGAGGAAATGTTTTATTTTAAAGGATCTGGGTAATTTTGGGGGCCCGGCAGAGAGTGGGAATGAGGTTTAACATGAAAAAACGTAAAATTATGAAATGGGAAGGAAAAATTTATTCCAAAATTACTTGTTAAACATCAGTGAGGTCTGAAGGGAAGGTAACCCTTGACAAAAGACCAATTTATTGGTTCCCTTTTCAAAGGGGGATTTTTCCCCTTTTGAAGAAAATCTTGCCCCTAACAGCCAACCAGTAATTTACATGCACTGGGAGGGGGCAAAACCCCCGAAACAGGTCTGTATTAACTTAATGGTTTGGCTCAAATCCCTTTTCAATTGCTAGGCCCTGCGAGCTCAGGAAATGAGGATAAACATCCAATAGAGTGCGCTGTGGAGCTCCCCCAGCTCTTTTCCCCTAAGCCCTTGCTTTATGCAAAAAAAGCAGTGAGGTCCCCAATTGGGAAGTAAACCCTCACACCGACCAATTTTTTGGTTCCTTCCTCAAGGAAAATTTTTTTTCCCCTTTTTTAAACAGAAAAAGCTAGGTAAAAATAACATAAAAAAAGAATTTTTGAAATCGTACGGACATAACTTAATTGTAGAAGCCAGTGTCAGGCAGCAGCTCCAAGGGAAAATAGGGATTTTGAGGTTTTAAAAGGGGGCATAACACATGATGAGAGCATTATTCTCCCATTAAAAACAATGTTTAAACCAGCAGGGAAATATTGTGTACATTTTGGACCAGTGCACAAAAAATTTTTGCCGAGTTTTAAAAACATGTCCAACGGGGGGCAACAAAAGTAGGAAAAAGACTGGGTGAACTAAATCCCCAAAAGGTTAACAAAAATAGGGTTTATTTAGAAATGATGGTTTTGGGGGGGAAAAAATAAATCTTATAAATATATCAAAGTTCAATATGAGATCCTCCCAGGATCTTTTCATCCCCAAGGATTGATCGAAAACAAGGGGCCTCCCAACGCCAAGGGAAAGAACTTTTCTACATAAAATAGAAAGGGATTTTTTTACTGTAAGAGGGGTGAGACGTGGAACTCTCATAAAGGGGAATTTTGGGTAATTAAATAACAGAGTTCAAAAGGGTCTGGATGCTTTTCTAGATTAACAATATAACAAGTATAGTGACGGATTCTGAGAAGGTTGTTTTTTTTCCCGTGATTTATTCTGATTTCCAGATTGGGGTCAGGAAAGATTTTTTTTTTCCTTTAAAAGAGGACAATTGGGGGCCTACCTCATAGGGGTTTTTGCTTCCCCTGACAACATTATAGTACACTAGGGTAAACTGGGGGAATTGTCTTTTTTCGCTTATAAAAATTAACTATGTGGGGAGCATAAAAATGATTTGGGGGGGCAGATTCACACACAGGCTTTGGTTTAACAAGTGACCTAGAGGGAAATACTTCAACAGAAGAAATTACCAAAATAATAATTTTAATAAATTATTCCCCCAAATTACTGTTCCCCAAGAAGTCAGTAAACCCCGCCCAACTGGGGCCCGGGGCGTCACATCACTGATGCCATATTTAGCCAAACATTTCTCCAAGGGAGCCATCGCTATGGCAGAAAATGGGCTATACTTATTTTTCTATAAGGCTTATAGCATAGGTTTAAAAAGGGGGTACATGAGTAAAATTTAATACTTGTACTTAGAAAAAGAAAAATTTTAATTACAAATTTTAAAATTTTTTTGAAATTAAAGTTACTGAGAGTAATCAGATAATTGATAGCCAAAGACCACATAGCAAAAAAATTGTGCACAGTACTGCAAGTCTATAAACCATAACTTTTAATTAAATTGAGATAAAAAAGAATATATACTTCAACATGAAGGTCTATAACTAATTATAGAAAACCAGCTGCCTTAGTATTAACATTTCACAAGGTTTTTTGTGAGTGGCTCAAACTGAGGCATGAATGCAGTTTATTATTTTGTATAAAATATTTTCTCCTTTTAGACACGTATGAAGGCGACATGTATGAACGGGGCTGTGCCAGAAGTCTGGCGTATTTTCAGCCTGACATCAGGCGCAGCCCTGTTCACATTAGTGTAGTGCCTCCCATACGTCCGTATTAGGCACATCACAGAGTGCAAGTGGCAAACTAGAACCATACGAAGCTATAGATTTGTAGCTTTGCTATGCCATTTCTAGGTGCATTACTGCTTTAACAGATAAACCACTTTCAAAGTGGTATACCTGAGCCAGAAATGGTGTCTTAGCGCTAGAATGCACTTGATTTATGACCCGCTATAGAGTGGGTTCTTTAATCAGGCGCATTCTATGCTAATGTTATGCACATGAAATTTGGCATTTAAACGCCAAATTTCATACATGCCACCCCTAATGACCAACACATTTGGAGCCAACACATTTGGAGAGAAATGTGCTGGAATAAAAAAATTATTGGGAAAGTTTGAAAACTGTTAAATATAATTTGATAAGTTTTATAATGTACACAGTCAATTAACAGTAAATTCTGACACGCACACACAGGGTTAATTCAGATATGTACCCATAGCTATAAATGAAAGCTGCTTACACTAAGTATTTTGGGTGACTAGAGAACTAGTTTGATCTGGTAATTAACAATGATAACATCAGGGGGGCTGACATTGATATCAAAATATTTTGGGCAGTGTTCATTTAAGTAGAGCCTATTAATGGGTTCGGAGTCATGCCTACACATAAAAGGATTTAAAGGGGTTTTCTCACCATGCTGTTTCAGAGCCAAAAGCAGATTCAGATCAGCTCAACAAAGCCAAAATAATAAAGCAATATGTTCTGAAAAACTCTTCAGTTACCAAGACCTATATGTTTAAAGCTAATCTTTGTAGTGAGACAGCTCTTTTAAAAAGAGTGTGGATAAGCAAAGGGTGGAACCCTGGGATAGAGCCAAAGAACCTTGATGGTGAAGGACAGACCACATGTGGTTACCATGAGACAAGGAAGATATCTTCTAGCCTAGAAGACAGAAGGACAGGTTTTACTGTACAACTTGCCCAGTGATGGTACTTTATCAGAAACTATAGTCTACAATTCATAGTTAATTAGAAAAAAATGCTAACAAAAAACACTTTCTAATTTCCTTTGTCTACTGCATTGTTTAGGTCCTTTCCCTTTTGATGCACTCTGAAGGTAAAGAAGATCAAATATGAATAATTCCTTAATTAGCTAGTGGGTGAAACAATGAGGAATCTCAGCACTGTTCCTGTACAAAACCACAACAAACCAATATTAATGCATATATTCCTAATTATTAGCAATAAAGCAACCCAATAGACATAGCCTTCAAACAAATAATATTAACAGCATCCAGGACTAAGGAAGTAAAGTGAAGGGGTGGTCTAGGGAAATGGAGAGGTTAATGTCTTTATCCCTAGCGGTCTAGGGCAGTGAAATGTTTAATGCCAGCATCCATGGTGATCTATGGCAGTGAAGATGTCAGTGTCACATCCCTGGTGATCTAGATAATAGTGAAGTTTTATGTTCACCTTCTGATAGTATAAGTGTTTATGTCAATATTCCTGATGATCTAGGGCAGTGAGAAGATTAATAACCTGTGGCTGTATAGGGAAATAAAGGGGTGAATGGGTGAATGCTTGGTGGGAAGTGAATAAGTTAATTTCAGTATTCTTTGCAGTCTAAGGGGTTGCCTCACTTGATGGACAATGATGGAAAATCACTAGGATGTGCCATCATTGCCTGATAGGTCCAGGTCCCAACACTGGGACCTGCACCTATCTCTTAAATGATCCTCGATACCTCCCCGTTCTGAACAGAGAGGTGTTTGGGACTCTCCCATAGATATGAATGACTGTTCCGAGTTCAGCCGAGCGGTGATACTTGGCTGTAACTCATTTAATGTGCCTTAAAGCTGGCATGGAGGCGCCACTTTACTGACATGTCGCCCTTAGTCTTTATTGTCATAAAATAAAGAAATAGGCTCCATTAAATGAAACTTTAATGTCTATGAATGCGCAATGCGAATCTTCAAAAATTCTCTCATTACTATTCATTATTGATATTATAGTTATGTAGTATACTATTATCTTGGTCAGAAACACTCTTTAGTTATTTGCAGATATATTATAAAAGCTACAATTGCTTCCCATCATAGGGCTGGAATTCCAGATACCTTACTGTTGCCCGGAGAGTCGATTAGCAGACACAAGCTGTTTTGATAGCCAGTAGTCTCGAGTCTTTAGACATTAATGGGATCCTGTAGCCTGCTGACGGCTTAAAAGAGACACAGTCGACAATGTGAAATTCCTGTAGCCTTTTCAGATGTGTTATCAGAGAACTCCCACAGCTTAATGAAGTCATTTAGATAACATATCCATACACGGGAATTTCTATATAAGCAATTTCGTTATATATTCATGGAGGTTTACTAAAGGTTAACTTGTACTGTAAATTAGATTGAGAATTTTCCAGCATTTTCAGTTTTTTTCCAATTTGTGTATTTTTTATTCATTTTCGGCACCTAATTGTTTGAATAAATTACTGCTATTCTAAAACAATAGTGGTGAATATTAGTGATCATTCATATGCAGCTGTAATGCCTCTGTCATAATCTGCCATCGCTCTGTACAAATTTCAACAGAAAGATCTAATGCACACAACAGGAACACATAAAAATATCCATATTAACAGAAAAAAAGAAAGCTATGAGTAACATTACATCAATACTTTAAATAAATGCTAAAAAAATATATTCCCCTGCCTCTGTATATTTGCACTTTGTGCCTAGTTAAAAGTACATACACATAAGCCTTTTGGTCTTTTGCAAGCTTTTGGCTTCAACTGCAATCATACATCATGGTTCCTGGAGGAACACAGCTGAAAAACAGCAAAAATTACCACAAATGCTGTGGATTTGGATCACAATAATAAAAATAATCTTTATTTATATGTCCCCCCAGAAAAACCGCAGCCTTCAAAGATTTGTGAACCAAAGTTTTAAATTCTTAAAAGACCAAGTAGTTTTTAAATAAACCCAAAATGGCTTTATTTGGAGAGGGTGAAGGGCAGCCTTAGAAAGATGGTGCCCTGTGAGGTAGAGTTCTTTCTGTTGGCATGTACCTTCATACACTCACCGGCCCCTTTATTAGGTACACCAGTATAAGGGGTTTTCCCCCCTTTGCCTTTTCAGAACCCCCTAAATTCTTCATGCATGTTTCTACAAGGTTCCCCCCGATGCTCAATGGTCCCGGGGGCCCCAAAGAGTCCCAAGAAAAATTCCCCACCCCATGACACCCCCACCCCCCAGGAACCGTTTAAAAAAGGCAGATGGACCATGTTTTTATGTTGTTGACCCCAAAATTTTTTACCTACCACCGAATGTCGCAGCAGAAACAATCATCAACCAGCAACTTTTTTTCCAATTTTTCACCCCAATTTCGATGAGTTTGGGAAAATTTGGAGCCTAGTTTCTGTTCTTAGCTAAAAGGGAGTGGCACCCCGGTGGGTCTTCTGCTGCTGTGCCCATCTGCCTAAAAAGTTCGCCGTACGTGCGTTCAAGATGCTTTTCGCCTCCCCTTGGTTGTAAGGTGGCTTTTGATCATTTTGCCTTTTATCAGCTCGAACCAGTCGGGCCATTCTCCTTTGACCTCTGGATAAACAAGGATTTCCCCCCCACAGGACTGCCGCCCCGGATTTTTTTTTCTTTTTCGGACCATTCTCTGAAAACCCTAGAGATGGTTGTGCGGAAAATCCCAGGAGATCAGCAGTTTTGAAATCCCAAACCCACCCCTTCTGGCCCCAACCCATGCCCACGTTAAAAAACACCAAATCACCTTTTTTCCCCCCATTTGATGCTCGGTTTTTTAACTGCAGGAGATTGTCTTGACCATTCTAAGCCTAAAAAATGAGTTGCCCCCACGTGATTGGTATTTGAAATTAAGTATTTAAAACATTGGACAGGTGTACCTAATAAATTGGGCCGTGAGTGACTTTAAATTATTTTGAAATGCAAAGTCCTAATTAAACTGTAAAAAACTTTAAAAATAGTGGAGGTTCAGTTCATGTCTTGTCTTCTACAATTTTGGCTAATTATATAGTGTCATGCATTATAGTATACATATGACACATGCTGGCAAAATAATACTTCAATACAGCTGCCTAAATAATACTCCATATATAATGTTGCCACCATCATAGAGTACAAAATTATACTCAACAACAGTTTTACTAAATGTATAAGTGAATCCCAACATACAATGATCTCATAACAGCTCCATAGATGGCTCCGTGGCTCTTCATGACTCAGCTTTGTGATTCTGAGTCCAACATCACTTTTTAGGGCCTTTGGGCACTTTTAGTCATGTCACATTAGGGGGCCAAGAGAGGAACGATAGGGAGGTTTCCCCAAATGTATTGAGGTCGCCTTGCCATAGCGGTTGGGGTGATAAAGTTTTAGAAAAATGTACACAAGGGGCCCCAGTAAACTGTTTTGGCTTTTTTTAAAACCTAATTTTTGCCCATAGTTATATGGGGAAAAGAGTGAGTTTAGACCTAAAACTTTTATACAGGACCCTAAGTACCTCAAATTTTTCTGTATTCAAAAAACAGAAATGCTTTTCCCAAAAAATTTTAGTTCTTTTTTATTTTTTTTTTAGCGCTATTAGAGTGCTGCTGATATTGGATTGTGCTTGTATTTTACTGTCACACCAGCATGCACCCCTATGCTCATTAAAAAAAAATAAAAAAATTTAGATGTGCAGACCAAACATTGCTTTTTTAGACTGTTTGTATGGTGGAGTGGCTGCCCCAACCTTGATTTTTGCACTCCACTCACCTACACAGGTTTTAAGTCAATGCAGAGTAGCTTGTAACTGGAATCTACTCCCCCTGAAATGTGGAGGTCTGGACAGGCACCAAGTGAGGTAACATATAGCGTAGTTTCCCACCTTTATTGAGGTCACCTTGCCGATGGCAGGTGGGCTTAAAAAGTTTTGATCAAAAAAGTACACTAAGAACCTAAATTTGATCATGTATTCAAAGTAGCAGAAATGATTTTCCAATAATTCCTACGTTCCTTTTGACTGTTTTTTAGTGGTAGTAGAGTGCTGCTGGTATTGGATTGTGTTTGTATTTTACTACCACACTATGCTCATTTAAAAAAAAAAAACTTTTTGGATGTGCAGACCAAACATTGCTTTTTTAGACTCCAAATATGATGATAGACTGAAAGTAATGTTTGACTAGAAATGACTAGTGTTGAGCGATTTTTATCGACAAAGTTGAAATCGGCAAGGTTTTTATGGTGATCGAAATTTCCCTAATCATAGGCGATATTACCCCTTACCGACATTTGTCGTACTCATACGGCAATGTCGGTAGAGGGTTCCCTGCATAGGATATGCCGTATGATACGTCAGGCAATCTTGCGCGCTCACAAGCGGAGCGCGCAAGGATCGCGGGCATGGTCAAACAGTCGTAATAATACCGCATGCAATCATCCGCATCCCAGCGGCAGTTGCTAGGGTCCTGAAAACATCCGGGCTCTGGCCCTTTTGTGTTTTTCTGGTAGGGCTTTGGGTTCACACGACATTTTTCCGCCGTCAGTTTTGAACTGGGCGATGTTATTTTCTACTGGCGGATGTTCCTGTCACTAATATTGCTGCACATACCACACAGATCCCCGTCCATCTCCTCAGCATTCACTGTACTGATAAAAATCACGCAATGACAAATTTACTTTTTCAGAACTTCTCACCTTCATATGACAATACCCCAAAGCAGTCACCAAAACATACACCGATACATGGAGCAAATGCTAGCCAGACAAGTGATTGATACTGAAAACGCTCCATACAACCAAGACCCAAAACTATTACTACTTAAAGCTCAAATAATCACTGCCAGACCCTGACCTAAATACGCGACCACCCACATGTGACCATTCACTTAGCGCAGGCTCTATTACATATACAATACAGCGCCGATAAGTGGCAAGGACCAGATAGTGGTAGATACTAGTTTGTATGTAGACTCTGCAGAAATCATAAGTTATTACACTGCAGTTTACATTTAGTAACTCACCGGGAGACTCTTCTGATCAGCGTCGTTCACTTTCGCCTTTTCTTCTCCATCCGGTTCACACCTTCATGCTGATTGCTCCCGGCCCATTACTTGTCCCTGAGGATTGGACCACAAATATCTAGCATCCTCACATTTCCAATTGCCAAGCAACTCCTTAATTATAGGTATAGCAGTCCCCTCAGTTAGTTATATAGGGGCAGACAGAAAGCAGTATATGGGCCACAGACATAAATAGAGGGGCACAGCAGTATATTAGGGGGGCACCAGGCATGTATATAGGGCACCTGCTAGGTAATATAGGGTCACTGAGGCAAGTATATGGGTCACAGGCAGTTATATGGGGGCCACAGCCATGTATATGGGGGCCACAGGCAGTCTAATGGGGGCACAGGAGGTATATAGGTGCACGGCAGGCATTATGGGGGCCACAGGCCAAGGGATTAGGGGCCACCCCGGCAGGCGTAAGGTGGCACCCGGCAGGTGTATGGGGGCCACAGGCAGGCATTTATAGGGAGGCACAGGCAAGCATTATAGGGGCACAGGCAGCATATGGGGGCCACAAGGCGAGGGATATTGGGGCCACAGAGCAGCAATTATAGGGGCACAGACAGGGATATGTGGTGCCCACGGGCAGTATATGAGGCCACAGTCAGTATTATGGGGGACGCATCAGGCAGCCATTTATAGGGGCAAGTACGAGGCAGGGTCATTATAGGGGCACAGTCAGGGATAATGGGGCCACGGGCAGTAATATGGTGGCCACAGGCAGTATATGGGGGCCACCAGGCATAATAGGGGCACAGGCATCTATAGTATAGGTAGGCACTAGGCAGGGATTCTATGGGGGCACACAGACAGGGATATGGGGGCCACAGACAGTGGTATGGGGGCCACATACAAGGTGGTATTTGGGGTCACAGGCAGGATATGGGGGCCACAGGCAGGGATATGGGGGCCACGATTCCGGCAATATAATATTGGCCCAGGCACGCGCATTATAGGGTCACAGGCAGTGGATACATGGGGCCACGGGGCAGTAATATGGGGGCCACAGCAGGCATTATAGGGAGCACAGGCAGGCGATTAATAGGGGCACAGGCACCATATAGGGCACAGGCAGGTGGGGGATATGGGGCCACAGACAGTGGTATGGGGGCCACAGCACAATGGATGGACTGGGGCCACAGGCAGGCATTATAGGGGAACAGGCAGCCATTATAGGGGCACAGGCAGGGATATGGGGCCACAGGCAGGAGTATGGGGCCACTAGGCAGGCATTATAGGGGCAGATTCAGGCAGTATAAGGGGGGCCACAGGCAGGCAATTATAGGGGCACAGGCAGCTTATAAGGGGCCCAGGCAGGGATATGGGGGCAACAGGCAGGGGATATGGGGACAACAGGCAGGGATCAATGTGTGGGTCACAGGAGCGGATATGGGAGGTCACAGCTAGGGATATGGGGGCCAAACAAAGTCATGATAATGGGGGCCACATGCAGCATTAAATAATAGGGGCACAGGCAGGGTAGGGGTGCAAAGGCCAGGCATTATAGAAGGGCACAGTCAAGTAATATAGGGCATGAGCAGTTAAACGCATTAAAAATATCAACATTAATACTCCACCTGTTAACGCGGCCCGGCGATCGCGGCTCTGTCCTATTCAGTCCCGCGCAGGGTCCTCCGGCAGCTCCTCTGGCGCAGGCCTGTGACGCGCTGTGCGCCCTGATGTCGAGGCATGCGTCGCGATGACATCACATCAACGCGACGCGGCCCTGCTGAGGCTCAAAGCCCGCCTGCTGTGTGATGCGTCCATGCGGACCCGCACATTGCAGGCTAAAGGGCCATCGTTTGCGTCCAGGCCCAGCGCATGAGGCCTGGATCCGGGAGACTCGGGACCCACAGGTTGTTTTAATTCGAGAGCCCCGCGGGCCCCGAATAAAAACACCTAGCGACTGCCCCTGCGCATACCCCCATCTGCCGGGAGTGAGCTCCGGCCGCGGGGGATTAACCCCCCACGATGTCGCGACATCGTTGGTCGCGATCATCGCGGCTGTGCGCGGCAGGAGTGAAAAGGATACCTGCTGCCCGCGATCTCGGCGTCAGTAACGCACTGAACGCCTGTACTGAATCCCTACAGACAGCCTCGGACGCTGATTACCATGCATCGCGTGTTGTCTGGTGAACGTCACTATGCCACAATTGCATTGTGGGCAGCGTGACAGAAGTGCCATGTGAGACCAGCCAATACGAGTGCAATAAATTGTATACTGATCTCCTATGTGCATAATGATCTGACGGATCGTTCATGCAATTTCCCCCGGGGGAAAAGTGTAAAAAGTAATGAAAAAAGAGTTAAAATAAAGTGTAAAAAAAAGTAAAACATCATACACAAAATAAAATAAAACACCGACTACGCCTTTTCCCCCTTGTACAAAAGAACGCCAATCGCGAACCTAAAAAGATCAAAAGGTTTGGGCGGTGGTGAGCTGTGGTTTGGGTAAATAACGTACCCATATTTGGCAATGCCACCTCCGTGCGTAGCGACCCACCCTATAAATCTGTCATGATTAATTAACCGGTACGTTAACGCCTTAATATAAAAAAAACCAAAAAACCAGTCACAGAATAGCGATTTTATGTCATCCCGACCACGCCTATACCTGTATCCCCCAGCACATAACAATGGAGTAAAAAGTTCATATCAAAAACTCAAATCAAAGTCAAAGTGATGCCCAATGTAAAACTTCAGTTCTCCCGCAAAAAAAAAGGTCCTTTTCCACAGCTGTATACGGATAAAAATAAACTGTTCTTGCTAATTAGAAGATAAGCGATGGCATAAATATTTGTCTTTACGACAATAAAAAAACAACTTTTTTAAAAAAAAATTGTGCTTTCAAATAAAAAAACTACATATAATTGCGGTATCACACCGTTAATGCGTGAACCAACCCACAGAAGTAAAACTAAACTTGTCACAGATACTGCACGAGGTGAAACGCTATTAAAAGAATAAAAATAAAAAACACTGCTAGGATTGCAGTATTTTCTTCAACCCTACCCTTTCCAAAAGTAACAAGATTTTAAAAAGCGATCATAAAAGTTCTTGTCCCCCCAAAAATATTACCAATAAAAACGTCAAACATCATCCCTCAAAAAAAAAGTCCCTATACAGCTCCATAAACAGAAAAGAAAAAAAGTTAAGGCTCTCAGAACTGCGGTGATGCAAAAACAGTGTTTTTTCCTCTTATTCAATATATTGATTTTATAGTGTAAAAGCAGTAAAACATTAAGACAAAATATACAAATGTGGTATCGCTGGTACATCGTATCAACCTGCTGAGTAAAACTAGCACATGATCATTATATACACACAAGAAAACCGCTTTCGAAAATAAAAAAATAAAGAAACACTACCAGTATGTGGCATTTTTGTACAAATGGCTTCACAAAAACCTACTAAAAACTGTGATTCAACGCTTCATAAATGGTATCAATAAAAATGGTATCAATAATGGGTATCAATAAAAACACAACTCAAACCCCGGGAAAAAAACAAAACCCACAAGCACTCCAAAATTTCAAAAAAAATTTAAAAAAGCAAAGGCTGTCAGAAAAAACGACAAAATTAAAAAACGCAACTTTTTTTTAAAACTCGGGTTCAAATTTTGTAAAAAATAATAAAAAATTTAAAAAAAAATAAATTTTAAAATTTATTCAATTTTTTGTAAACCCACCCCCCATAGTAAAGTTATCCCCTCATTTTTTTGCCCGTATGGGGGAAACTGGGAAAAAAATGAAGCCCAAAAACAATGGGGGGAAACGCTTTTCCCCCCCCACCCCTTTCCATGGCCCAATGTAAAAAAAAAAATTAAAAGGGAAAACCTGTGCCCCAAAATGCAAAAAAAACACCCTTAGGTTTAATCCCCGGGGGGCGTTGAAATCCAAAATTTGGGGCAACTTTTGGAAAGGGGGCAAACCCTTTTTTTTTACTTTGGGGCTTTGGGGGAAAGCGAAAATGGGCCCCCCCCAAAAATCTGTGGGGCCCAAAACCAAATTAAACTCCCTTTTCCCTTTTAAACCCCCTTTCCCCTGCGCCCAAAACAGCATTTTTTTCAACCACCCTGTAGGGGGGTTGCCAACTTGGGAAAAAATTGGTAACCCCAAAAATTTTTTTTTCTTTTTTTCCAAGATTCCTTGGAAAAAAAATTTAAAAATTTTTTAGCTAAAAATTGCAGATTTTTTGGAAAAAAAATATATTTTTTTTTTTTTCAGAAGGGCCGGGAAAGCTAAAAAAATTTTTTGAAACCCTGTGGGGGATGATAAAATCCAAAATAAAACACCTTGGGTATTTTCCAAAAAGGGGTTTTAAAAATTTCCCCAATTTTGTTTTTTTTTTAGGGGGTTTTTTTAAGTTTTGGAACCTTTGGGAAAGTCCGCAAAACCGAAAAGGCCCCCTAAAATAATCAATAAAAAAGGAGAACCCCCCCCCAAAACCCCCCCCCGTAAAGGTTTCTCCTCCTATTCTGGGGGCTTTTGGTTTTGGGCCAAATAATGTACTAAAAGGGCCACAAAGTGGGATATTCTCTGAAAAAAAGGGAGAATAAAAGGAGAATCAATAAAAATTTTTTCATTTTTCCCCCATCACATTTCCATATTCTTTGAACAAAAAATTTATTTAAAAAATGAAAAACTGCAAAAAAAGTGAAATTTTTGAAAAATTTCCCCTTCCACTTTGCTTAAAATTTCCCATTAAACAAAACCTTTAAAGGTTTAATAAACTTCAAAAAATGCCCGGGTTTTTAAAACTTTAAGGGTTGAAAATTTCTTTAAAGAGGGGCAATTATGGGGGGGGTCAAAAAATACAGGGCATTCAAAAGTCACGTTAAGAAATACTGGTCCCCCAAAAAAAGGGAATTGGGAAAAATTTTCTTGAAAATTTGAAAAATACTACCAAAAATTTTTAACCCCCTAATTCCTTAAAAAAAAAAAAAAAGACATTTAAAAAAATGATGCCAAAAATACACAGACATATGGAAAAAGCCCCGTTTTAAACCCATTTTTTATGGAATAACTATCTGCTTACATTCAAAAAATTTTTGAAAATTTAAATTGGTAAATTTTTTTTCCCCCTTTTTCATGATAAATTTTAAAATATTTTTAAAAATAAACAATCTTTTTTTGGACCAAAATTTTTTACTAAACTTAAAGCCAAATGGTCATTAGAAAACCCAAACTCTGAATCCCATGGATAGGTTTAAAGGTCAAAAAAAATTAAACCCCACAAAGTGACACATGGGCAGATTTTAAAAAAATGGGGCTCCCGCCCAAAAGGCCCAAAAAATGGGGTCCGGCGGTAAAGGGGGTTAAAGGGAAAAAAATTTGAGCATCATCTATTAAGTCCCCGCCTTTTTTGGCGGGTTTCCCGTAAATTTTTGGCGGGCCCCGCAAATCAATTAAGAATAGAGCAGGGGGAGGGTGTTTTTTGCGACCTCATGACTGGGGGTGTGTATGGTTGCGATTGGCGGAAAAAACACAAAACCCGTCTGTTTTTTCATAGAAAAAGCGTTTCCTTTTTTAACCTCGTTGTCTCTCAGCGTCTCCTAGGGATAGGGGGGGCCAGGCTCCCTCCTTTGGTCCAAAAAAGCTTTAGCGAAATTAGTCTAAAATTTTTGCACAAAAAAAGGGAAACCTCTACTATTAGTGTGAAACCTTTCCCAATTTAATTAGAAAATTAAAAGAATTTTTTGATTTTATGTAGGTTTTGCTAGGAGAATTAATTTTAAAACAGGGTTTTAAACCGCTTTTAAAATTCCATGGCGGTGGGGGCGGGAAAGGGGGGGGGGGGCCCGCGGGGAAGGCCAAACACAGAAAAAAGCTCTACTATTAAAAAAACAAATGGATTTAAAAGCGCCCCCATCAACCCCCCCAAAAGAAACGCCTCCATCAACCGTCCCAGCCAAAAAGTCCTCCCCTCAAAAACCCTCCCAGGGCCGAAGAGTGCCTCCATCTTTTGTCCCCCGGGCCCGAAAAAACGCCTCCATCAACTGTCCCCAAAACCCGAAAAGCGCCCCCACCCTCTGTCCCAAACCAAGACGCCTCCATCATCGTCCCCAGCCCAAAAGAGCGCCTCCCTCAAAACCCTCCCAGCCAAGAAGCGCCCTCCATCAAAACTTCCCACCAAGGGGCCCCCTCCAACACTGTCCCACCCAAAAAGAGCGGGCCCCCCAAACTGTCCCAAACCAGAGAGCCCTCCATCAACTGTCCCAGCCAAAGACCCGCCTCCATCCCCTGTCCCACCAAAAACTGCCTTTCCCTCACCCTTTTTCCCCGCCAAGAAATGCCCCCTTTTCAAAATTTCCCAACAGAGGGGCGCCTCCATCAAAATGTCCCAGCCAGAGAGCGCCTCCCCTCAACGCCGGCCCCCGCCAGGGAGTGGGTTCCCTCAACTGTCCCAAACCCCAGAGCGCCCCATCAACTTCCCGCCAGAAGCCCCCTCCATCAAAGTCCCCGCCAGAGAGTGCCTTTCCCTCAACTGTCCCAGCCAAAAGAGCGCCTTTCCCTCAACTTCCCACCCAGAGAAACGCCTCCAAAAAAACCCGTCCCCCGCCAGACATCCAAAATGCCAACGTGATCTAAAAAACTATGCTTTCTTTTTCCCCCATCATTTGCTACATCCTCCCCCCTCCCACTTAAACTTTCTTTTTCCCCCCCAAAATCCCCCTCGGAAAAATTTAATCTTCCCTCTCCCCCGCAATTCTAAAACCCCCAAAACCTGTCCCGCCGCCCCCAAAACCCCTTCCTACTGGGTTAAATTTCCCTCCCGGGACCAAACAAACCCAGCCAAACTACAGGGCAACGGGGGTAGGCCCCCTACTCACCCTCTTTACTGCTCTTTTCTGGCTTTCCCGGGGGCATATCCCCCAACCCGGGGCCCCCCCCGCAATTTCCCCCATAGTCTCTGCCTCCACGGGAACAGACTCCCACTTTTAATTCCGGCTAAAAACCCCTTTAACCAAAAAACCCCAAAACCCTCTGACCCTTTCCCCCCCCCAAAAACCCTCC
>JAODAL010039104.1:0-38377 GCA_025379985.1 Phyllomedusa bahiana
CAAAAAAATAAAACAAATAAAACGTTTGATAGTTTTGATAATCATTTTAATTTATGGCTTCCATCTTGTCTTCTTCAAACTTAAATCTTTGTTCTAATATGAATTTCTGACTAGGATACAAGGACATGTTCTGTTCCGCTCATAATATTTGGTCTAGAGATACGTCTAGAAGGCCGTGGCATTTGAATAACAGGTCATAGCTGCTGCTTAGATTAGTGTAACTAAGACAGATGTCAGAGTATTCATTTTTATTTTTTTGGTAGATGGGAGGTGTCATGATTTTAATAATTAAATGATATCTTTACATTAAGACACTGATTGGATTGTAACCTATATCTTATGCTATATACTTATCTTTGATTGGATTGTAATATGCCTACCTTCTCTGTATGATCACGCCTATACCCTTTAAAAAATCATGTCAGTCCATAATAAAGCATTCTAATCTTTTGAATAGAATCACAGTGCATTGTTATGTTTGAAGGTCCGTGGGAGACAGAGAGGTTGCTAAGAAAGGATATCTACATCAATTTCAAACCCAGAAAAAGCGAGAAATGTTCTGGATATATAGATTGCAAACGTTGTATCCTCGGGGTTTAAATGAGGCATCTGAACTTATACGTTAATTTTTATTGTTTTATTTTTTAATTATACATACTAGAGAGGCATCACTACGAGGGGTATGCCGAACAGGCTCTCTCAATAGGGAAATACGGGCGTAATACGTCCCTTTTCTTTATCACATTTGAATAGTTCCCTTTAAAAGGGAAATCCAAGTATAAAACAACTCTTTCTTTCGTATTTTTATAAGCAGGGAAGGGAAATTCGTGTGAAATACGCTCCTGTGAACTCTTACCTAATATGGTTAAACGAGAACTATTTGAACAGGCATTAGAATATCCATACAAAGAAATTCATTAGAAGAATCAGGATTTCTATCAATAATATATTGTGATAAAACCTCATTGATATATAGAAAGTCTATGTAACACAAAGAAACAGACACTCCATTAAGCACTCTAGCACTTCATTTAAGGTAAATCACACATAGATTAAAGCTGACACCAGTCCTTTATTTTTTATTTTTTCTTAAACATATGCTAAATATACTCCAACTCATAATGTATGCCTAAAATACGTTTTGTAAGAAATATATTATCACAACATGTTTGAACTTGAAAATTTGTTCTGAGCTTCAAATGTACGCACATAATGTTCACACATGAATAATGTCAGATTTAAATATCCTGCAAATCAACAGTAACAGACACTTTATTAGGCACCTAAACACTTTATTGAAGGTAAATCCTATATAGATCAAAGTTGACAATATTAAGAAATTTAGTAATTATTTTCTCTTTTAAATACATGTCAAATATACATGTATATATGCCAAAAATACTTTTTTTTTTATAAAAATATATTAATACAAGATATTTGATATTTTGAATTAGGAAACTCTGCCTTGGATCTTAAATGTATGTACGGGTTGTTGATACATGAATAATGTCAGATTTAAATACCTTGCAAATCAGCAGCCTGTCCCTTTTAATCGTTTTTCCACTATGTTTGATGTAACTTGATTGACAGTTCTTCCTGCCAATCTTCCTGATTAAGTTTGTTTTAATCAAGCGAAGGATAAACCCTTTGCTTTTTTAGACAATAAACAGCTTTCCTTCGCCAACACCTCTGGCGTCCTTGATTCCCACGTGCGCCGGATCCGCCATTTTGTCTATAGTTTATCCGTTTCAGAGGGAAACTCCGCCACTGAAGGAACCGCGGCCCTCCGTGCGTGTTAAAGGGCTACGGTGCCAAAAAAGACCTGTAGGTGCTATGAGCGTTGTGCCTCTATAATATATGCACAACCCTACTCGGTGAAGTGAATTTTCTACTCCCACCCTTTATATTGTTTTAACATATTTCACGATTGTGCGCCCCCTTTTTCTCCTTTTTTCTTTTCTACATATTGTCTCGGAACCACTTATTGGATTCCTGTTTAACAAGGGTAAAGGCTGCCATCTAAACCTTCATGGACTACTATAGAAATCGACATCTATTGAGAGACACCTTTCTGCAAGAGCTTAATGAAGAAAACCTGGACTTTTCAACTACTGACCAGCAGGAGATAAGTATAACCTTTAATGAGGATGATACTAAAATAATGACAGAACTGTTCAATACTCTTGAGAAGAAACTGTGTTATGAAGCTCAACACAATTTGGATGTGTTATTTCTAACTACTTATTTGAAGCTAGATCTAGTTTCAAAAGGCTTACAAATAGATCTACCACCCACCTTTTTGAATGATAAAACTTTCACAGCTGATTGGGACTCTCTGCTTAGGAGATGTTCACTTGGACTGATGGACTTATTGATTAAAAAAAGAACAGCATTAGTTGACAACACTGTGATAGAAATAGAAAACATCCTATCCGAATTATCTAAGTATGACCTACATAATGATTTTTCAAAATTGAATAACAGAGTTAGTATAGAAGTAAAAAAATATGAAAAGATTAATAGAGACAAAACCATTAGAAAAAAAATGTAGAATCTTAATAAAACTGAATCCCTAACAACCACCAACTCAGAAAATACAGGGACCCCCAATATAACTTCTGTGAGAAAAGAGGATGTTAGATCTAAGAAATCCTCTTCCTTTGTGAATTCAAAATTCCAACAATATAAAAATAGGAATATTTTACACTCTCCAACACAAAAGGGAGGAAAAGAATCTGTAAAAATCCGGGAGTCTCCTCTTTTACTCACCAATTCAGACTCCAAAAATAAGGAAGCTACAAATAATAGCACAGTCCAACTTATTCATAACCTGGGGGCTAGACCAAAACTTTCACAATTACCTATAAAAACGTTTCTTACCCAAAATACTATAAACCAGAAATTGCAAGAAAATCAAGTAAATAAATCATTACAGTCAGAAACATCTATACCAATACCTATTATTCAAGACATCAACACCCTTACACAGCAAACAATGGTACAGCTTGAACAAAACCATACCAGGTTCATCACTATAGAACCCTTACATACTGATACACTGATGGATAAAATCTCATCAGAAAAAAAATAATATTTCAGATATGACATCTAAAGCAAATAAAATTCGTGAAAGTTTTGGTAAAATTAAATCAGAACATGGGGGATATAAGAAAGATATTAATGAATCCCTCCTCTCACCAACTACTCTTTCTCAATTAACTATACATGACACGTCGATTTTTCCCTCCAGTCAAACAGATAAAAATTTTAAATCCAAAACCTGGAAATTCCTCCTTTACAGAAATGAATCCGAAGGATAAAAATACACCTCTTTTTTTTTAGGGGAACCACCAGTATTCCCAAAAGAGACGATACAACAAAGCCCCCCCATCGTCATCACAAAACCAAAAAAGTTTTTGGGGGCAAAAAAAAAAGGGCTTTTATTGGGGGGTTGCGGGGGGGACCCAGCAAAAAAAGGGGGGAAAGGTCCCTACCCTTTTGAAATTAAATCCCACCCCAAAAAAATATTCATTAAATTTTTGAAATATTTAACCCTATGGGAACATGAAATTAAAAATGAAAAAGAAATTAAAATCCTCAAAAAGGGGGCCTGTCTATATTGCCCCAAACCAATAACTCTGTAGACCTTTTTCAATTTTTTTCCCTCGATGTCCATAATTTAATAAAAAGTTGCCCTTTGGGTAGACATTTTGCCCCCTGCACCCATTTCCAACCCCAAAAATTAATGTGGGAAAATTTTGGGAAAAATACTGAAAATTGGAGAAAAAAAATAAAATTTCAAGACTAAACCCCAATTTCCCCAAATCCGATACAATCTAAGGGGCCAAAACCCCCCTAAAAATTTTTTCTGATTTGGCCCACGAAAAATTCCAAAAAAAAAACCCCCCCCAAAAAAAAAAAAAACCCCAAAAATTTTAAACTAAAACAAAACTTGTAGCACTAAAATTAGTTTGAAAAAAAAAAAATAGAAAATTATTTTTTACCCCCAGCGGAAAAGGGGGGGGGATAGCCTTTCGGGAAACTTATTAATTATGAAAAAAGAAAAAAAGAGAGAATTTTTAGGGGATGGGAAAAATACTATGAATTAGTTCCCAATAACCCCCCTTCCGGGGGTCCAGAAAAAACTATCAGATTTACTGGAAAAAGCAGTGCCCAAACAACTTTCTTGGACAAAAAAAAAAAAAAATTCCTTGTCATTAAAAGACCCCAAAAAACCCCCCATATTTTTATTTTTTTCCCCCAAATTACATAAGAATCTGCCCAACCCCCGGGGGCTGTCCCATTATCAGGGGTTTTTAAAAATTCAATTACTAGTAATTTTTTCACATTATCTAGTTATACATTTTCAACTACATGGTAAAAAAATCTAAAAAAGCCATCCCCAGAATTCGGGACATTTAATTCGATTTCTCCCCTCCCATTAAAACCCAAAACCCCAAATTATATTCGGGTTTAAACAGCTGACGTAAACATCCTTAAAAATTTTAACATTATTCAGGGCCAAGGAAAAAAATTTGGGGTTAAAAAAATATATTAGATCAACTTTCCCAAATTTAAATTCAAAAAACTAAAAAAAAAATTTTTCTGATAGATGGCCTTAAAATTAATTTGGGCAAAAAATTTTTTTATTACCATACGCCATCTATAAGCAAAAACAAGGGAAAAATGCAATGGGGACAAAGGTAGCCCCCCCCAAAATGCCAACCTGTTTATGGGGGTCTTTGAAGATATATATATATATATATAAAAATTTAAATTTTTTAAAAAATATATATATATTATGCCCAAACCCCAATATATTCGTACATAACCCCTATTTAAGAGGTTTTTTAGGGCGAACTACCCTTTATCTGGTCGGGGGGCCCTTTTGAGACTATTTTTTCAAATTTTTTTCTTTTTTCCCAAACAATAAACATGGGGTAAATTTCTTTTTTCCACCCAAAGATAAACCCGGGGAATTTTATAGAATTTCTGGAAATGAAAAACTCCCCTGAAAAAAGGCAAAAAAACTAACCCCAGCCACCCCATTTTAAAGCGTAGACCCGCAAAATTCCCATAATCAAATTTTTTTTAGGGGGAACCCCCATCCCCCCGTGGTTTACAAACATTCCCCCCACGGGGGTTTTTAAAAAAAATAAGGAAAAAATGCTCAGATTCAAAAAAAGTTTCAAAACCAATCTGAATTCTTGAAAAAAAAGGGTTTTTAGGAAAAACTTATCCGGGAAAAAATTTTCTCGAGGGGCGCAAATTTTTGAAATTTATCTAAACTAAACTCAAAAAGAATGTCCCAAACAGTAAAAAGAAAACCCATAGAAACAAAAATTTAATCCAAAAATTTTTTTTTCCTTAATTACCCAGTACAACACCTTCAAAAAATTTAAATAAAAGGCCCTTCAGGAAAAAATATTGGTACCCCTTTTTAAGAAAAAGGAAAAAATTCCCCTTTGGGCCTATTTCACCAAAAATATTCGGGGTTTTAAATTTTAAAAAAGAGCACCTAAAATTAAAAAAAAATTATAGTCCCCTTTTTTAAATCAAGGCTCAACAAAAGATGATCAAATTTCATCTTCTAATTTTAACAGGGAATTTTTTCCCCGTTTAAAGCATCAAAAATTTTTTTGCTTTCGAATCATTTGTAAAAACGAAAACAATTAGGGTCCAATATTCCAAAAGCTATTTTTCCAAAAAAATCCCCCAATTTCATTGGGAAAAACCTCATTTGTTATTATGTCCTGGAATGCACGTGTCCCGTTTTCCCAAAATGTAGGTAGGACTACCTGTCCCCCACACAATTTGAATTAATGGCCAAACGAGCCTTTAAAAAAGGGGGGGGGGGGCGTCAACGAGGTAGACCGGGCCCCTGCAAAGAAATACATAATCAAGACTTTTTTAGTTTTAAAAATCACACCGGTGGATTTTTTATCAGAGGGTCAGCCTAACAATTTTTAAAACCCCAAAAAGCGAGAAATGTTCTGGATTTTTTAGGTTTTAAAAAGTTGTATCCCCGGGGTTTTTAAATGAGGCATTTTGAAATTTAACGCTAATTTTTTTTGTTTTTTTTTTTAATTTACTTCTAGAGGGGCATCACTACGAGGGGTTTTGCCGAACAGGCCCCTTTCAATAGGGAAATACGGGCGTAATACGTCCCTTTTCCTTTATCACATTTGAATAGTTCCCTTAAAAGGGAAATCCAAGTATAAAAACAACTCTTTCTTTCGAATTTTTAAAGCACGGAAGAGAAATTCGTGCGAAATATGCTCCTGTGTACTCTTACCTAATATGGTTTAAACGAGACTATTTGAACAGGCATTAGAATATCCATACAAAGAAATTCATTAGAAGAATCAGGATTTCTATCAAAAATATATTGTGTTTAAAAACCTCATTGATATATAGAAAGTCTATGTAACACAAAGAAACAGACACTCCATTAAGCACTCTAGCACTTCTTTTAAAGGGTAAATCACACATAGATTAAAGGGCTGACCCCAGTCCTTTTTTTTTTTTTTTTTTTTTTTAACATATGCAAATATACCCCCAACTCATAATGTATGCCTAAAATATGTTTTGTAAGAAATATATTATCACAACATGTTTGAACTTGAAATTTGTTTTGGGCCTTAAATGTACCACATAATGTTCACACATGCATAATTTTTAGATTTAAATATCCTGCAAATCAACAGTAACAAACACTTTATTAAGGACCTAAACATTTTTATTGAAGGTAAAATCCTATATAGATCAAAGTTGATAATATTAAGAAATTTTAATAATTTTTTCTTTTAAATACATGTCAAATATACATGGATGTATGCCAAAAATACGTTTTTTTTTATAAAAATATTTTAATACAAGATATTTGATATTTTGAATTTAGGAAACTCTGCCTTGGATCTTAAATGTATGTACGGGTTGTTGATAACATGAATAATGTCAGATTTAAATACCTTGCAAATCAGCAGCCTGTCCCTTTTAATCGTGTTTCCACTATGTTTGATGTAATTGATTGACAGTTCTTCCTCCCCAATCGAACCCATTGTTCCTTGAATTGATTGCATAAAAACTGAGACTTTTTTTGATACATACTGCCTCTGATGAAGCGCCTGTGAAAGAAGGTGCAAAACGCTTTAGGCTTTTAAGTTTTTTTTAATCAAGCGAAGGATAAACCCTTTGCTTTTTTAGACAATAAATAGCTTTCCTTCGCCAACACCTCTGGCGTCCTTGATTCCACGTGCACCGGGATCCGCCATTTTGTCTATAGTTGTATACAAGTGCACTATCTGCACCAAACTGAGATTCAACGAGCGCAATAAAACTATTCAGAAGTTACACGGATGAGAAATTGCGTTTTTTGCAGCAATGACAAACGAGAACAGTTGATTTTCTATCAGAATTGTCGTACAACGTGGCTATTTGAAAAATAAATACAGCTATTTAAAAGTTATACAGATAACAAACGGTGGTTTTGGCACCAATGAATTACACCAACAGTAACTACAAAATTTCTGTATTCAAATTTATGTACACGGTGGCTCTTTGAACATAACTGGGCCGCACCAAAGTAAAAAAAACACATATTTGAAATGTATACGGATAATAAAAGGTGGTTTTTGCACCTATGAAATACACATGAGGTGACTAGAAAAATTATGTATCCTATTGTAAGTACAAAGTGGGTCTTTGAACAAAACTGGGCTGCGCCAAAGTGAAAAGCACGTAATTAAATTGTGTACTGATTATAATAGGTGGTTTTTGCACCTATGAAATACAACAGCAATTACTAGCATATTTCTGTATGGTAATATAAGTACAAGATGGGTCTTTCAACAAAACTAGGCTGCGCCAAAGTGATAAAAACCTAATTAAATTGTGTACTGATAATTATAGGTGGTTTTTGCACCTATGAAATACGCCTGCGGTGACTAGAAAAGTTCTGTATCCTATTTTAAGTAAAAAGTGGGTCTTTGAACAACACTGGGCTGCGCCAAAGTGAAAAACTTGTAATTAAATTGTGTACTGAGAATAATAGGTGGTTTTTGCACCTATGAAATACAACCGCAATTACTAGCAAATTTCTGCATGGTAATATAAGTACAAGATGGGTCTTTCAACAAAAATGGCCTGCGCCAAAGTGAAAAAAAAACCTAATTTTTAATTTGTGACGGATAATAAAAGGTCGTTTTTGTACCTGTGAAATACACCTTAGGTGACTAGAAAAGTTCTATATTCTATTGTAAGTACAAAGTGGGTCTTTGAACAAAACTGGGCTGCACCAAAGTGAAAAGCAGGTAATTAAACTGTGTACTGATAATAATAGGTGGTTTTTGCACCTATGAAATACAACAGCAATTACTAGCAAATTTCTGTATGGTAATATAAGTACAAGATGGGTCTTTCAAAAAAATGGCCTGCGCCAAAGTGAAAAAAACCTATTTAAATTGTGTACGGATAATAAAAGGTGGTTTTTGCACCTAGGAAATACACCTGAGGTGACTAGAAAAGTTCTGTATCCTATTGTACAGTAAGTACAAAGTGGGTCTTTGAACAAAACTGGGCTGCGCCAAAGTGAAAAACACGTAATTAAATTGAGTACGGATAATAAAAGGTGGGTTTTGCACCTATCAAATACACCTGCAGTTTCTAGAAAGGTTCTGTATCCTAATATAAGTACAGGCTGCACAAAATACAAAAATACAAATTTCCCCAAAAAAAACGGGCCAAAAACTGGTAATAAAAAGCCATTTCAATGCAGATTCAAAGCAGTCTGGACTACACAATATACACTCACCGGCCACTTTATTAGGTACACCATGCTAGTAACGGGTTGGACCCCCTTTTGCCTTCAGAACTGCCTCAATTCTTAGGTGCATAGATTCCACCAAGGTGTTGCAACGATGCTCAATTGGTCCCAAAGGGGCCCAAAGAGTGCCAAGAAAATATTCCCCACACCATGAAAACCACCACCACCAGCCTGAACCGTTAAATACAAGGCAGGAGGATCCTGCTTTCATGTTGTTGACGCCAAATTCTGACCCTAACCATCCGAATGTCGCAGCAGAAATCGAGACTCAGCAGACCAGGCAACGTTTTTTTCCAATCTTCTACGTCCAATTTCGATGAGCTGGGCAAATTGGAGCCCAGTTTTCCTGTTCTTAGCGAAAGGAGTGGCACCCGGTGTGGTTTTTCTGCTGCTGTAGCCCATCTGCCTCAAAGTTCGCCGTACTGTGCTTTTCAGAGATGCCTTCTTCCTCATAGGTTGTAACGGGTGGCTATTTGAGTCACTTTTGCCTTTCTATCAGCTCGAACCAGTCTGCCCATTCTCCTTTGCCCCTCTGGCATCAACAAGGCATTTTTCCGCCCACAGGACTGCCGCTCACTGGATGTTTTTTCTTTTTCGGACCATTCTCTGTAAACCCTAAGTTTGGTTGTGCGTGAAAATCCCGGGAGATCAGCATTTCTGAAATACTCAGACCAGCCCTTCTGCACCAACAACCATGCCACGTTCAAAGGCACTCAAATCACCTTTCTTCCCCATACTGATGCTCGGTTTGAACTGCAGTAGATTGTCTTGACCATGCTACATGCCTAAATGCACTGAGTTCCCCGCCATGTGATTGGCTGATTAGAAATTAAGGGGTTAACGAGCAGTTGGACAGGTGTACTTAATAAAGTGGCCTGAGATGAAACACTCTCCTTTCAAAAGCCTGCCTGCCTGTCTGCCTGTGTTCCCCCGCAAACCCCCTTAGCCCCTCCCCCTCCCGCAGCTGTATAGCGCTAGATGCTTCTTTCAAAGTCTCAGCCTAACTAGCTAAAAACTGAAATTCTCTAATCTACCTATGTTCTAATGTTCACAGCTAAAAGCATAGTTGTCTCTGTGAACAAAGAGAACTGTGTCGCTGTAACGGTCTAGTAGTGGATCCACTGGAGCACCGCAAGTGATGGTGGAAGCCCACACCAGGGAGCGGAATCTAAGTAGGTCCCGGTATTCACCAAGCCCGCCGCAAAGGGCGGATGGACTTGCTGCGGCGGGAGTCTACCAGGTCCGCTTCCACTGGCGGGCTTGCCTGTGGTGGCGGCGAAGGGGTAGGTTTTGGTACAGATTCGTCCAGCAGGTTTGTAGTCGGGACGGGCAGGAGGTCAGGACAGGCGGCTCAGGTTCGTAAATGTGGACAGCAGGAAGGTCAGGGCTGGCGGCAAGATCGTGGTTTCGGTAAACGTGAAGCAAACGAGTTTCGGTACACGGTAGACAAGACAAGACTTTCGGGAACATTTTCACCAAAGGAATACACACCAAGGATCCGGCAAGGCTGTCAGGGGGGGCCCGGGAAATTTAAAACAGGACAGTGCAAGGCAATGACCAATTACCGGCGCACTGTCCCTCTAAATTTAACACTGGCGGCGCCACGCACGCCGGGGACCAGAGGCGGACAGAGCAGGATCATGGCCGGGTAAGTGAGTGGGGACCGGAGCAGTGGCGTGAGCGGACCCCGGACCCGAGGTGCGGGACGGGGCACCGCTCGGAGTCGGGGCACGGATGCACCTGTGACCCGGGATGAGGGTCGCAGGGGCATCCGTGACAGTACCCACCCCCACCTTGGGCCCCCCCATCTTTCTGGAGAGAAGGAATTTCTGGATGCTGCTGGGTTCGGGATGTTCTCCCCGGCTCCCAAACCTCTCCTCAGGACCGAAACCCCTTCCAGTCCACTAGACAGTATCTTTTCCCTCTAGTTTTCTTCATACTCAAGATCTCCTTAACCTCGAAGACATTGGGCGCATCAGCCACAGACGGAGGAGGAACAGCCTTCTGGGAAAAACGGTTAAGGAACCGGGGTTTCAGTAAAGAAACGTGGAACGAGTTGGGGATTCTCATGGTAGGAGGGAGCCGGATTTTGTAGGAGACCGGGTTAAATGCGGCTGATAACCTCAAAGGGTCCCAGGAAACGGTCCCAGTTTGTGGAAGGCATCTTAAGGCGGAAAATATCTGGCCGAGAGCCACACCTTGTCACCTGGGGAGAAGACAGGAGGAGGGATTCTTCTTTTATCCGCTTGAGCCTTCGTGCACTCGGAAGCACGGAGCAGAGACTGATGGGTCTGGGACCAGATGGTCTTCATGTCCTGGACCAGTGCGTCCGCCGCGGGAACCTCGGATGGAGATGCCAGAGGGAGAGGTGGGCGGGGATGCAGGCCATAAACGATGTAGAAGGGGGAGACCCCCGCAAACTCAGAATCTAGGGATTTATCAGAGAACCCCCGCCCATGGCAGCAAGTTGGACCATCATCTTGGCGTGCAGAGACGAAGTGGTGTAGGTAACATCCCAAGAACGGGTTGACCCTTCCACTTGGCCATTTACGTTTGAGGGGGGTAAGCCGAAGAAGTCGAGCTTCACCCAAAAGTTGGGCACACAGTGCTCGCCAAAACCTGGGACAAACTGGACTCCCCGGTCTGAGACGATTTGCTGAGAGGAGTCCATGCAGACGGAACAATGTGAAAAAGAATAGCTCCGCCAGGCGGGAGGCAGACGCAGGCCTGGCAGCGGACAAAATGGCGCCATTTGGAGAACCGATCAGTGATCACCCAAATAATGGTTTGTCAGACGAAGGAGGGAGATCGGTTATGAAATGTTGGTCCATGGTTGAGTTGGGATGGGTAGTTTGGGTGTAGTAGGCCTGCCGGCTTGTGACGAGGCGTCTTGTTGCGGCCGCAGGAGTTACAAGACTGAACGAAGTCCTTGACATCCCTCTCGAGCTCTGGCCACCAATAGAACCGGGATATCAGGTGGAATGTTCTTCGGGCACCGGTCTGACCGGCCACCAATGAGCAATGTCCCCACTTTAAGATATGTCTGCGGAGAGCAGGGCGCACGTAGGTCTTTCCAGGAGGGACCCTCCAGAGGTCAACTGGAGCTGCCGAGATAAGACGTTCTGGGGGAATTATGTGCTCTTGAATAGTGTCTTCACCCACCACGTCGGAGGCACGGGAGAGAGTTCCCGGTCGCCAATCGTGTAATTCCTCTCAGCCGAAGAGAACGTCTTGGAAAAGAAGCCACACGTTACAGTCCTACCCGTGGGACCTCTTTGCGTAAGAACTGCTCCGGCTCCCACAGACGAGGCATCCACTTCCAACGTGAAGGGTTTCGCGGGCTCCGGACGCGAAAGTATAGATGCCGTAGAGCAGGCGGACTTGAGCTTCGAGAATGCCTCTTCGGCTTTGACGGGCCAGCTGCGTGGGTTAGCTTGTTTCTTGCTAAGGGCCACTATCGGAGCCACTAGCGTTGAGAAGTGGGAGATGAACTGGCGGTAGTAGTTACAGAAGCCCAGGAAGCGCTGTAGAGCTCGCAGACCGACTGGGCGTGGCCACTGCAACACGGCTGACAGTTTCGCTGGGTCCATCCTTTGGCCTTGGTCAGAAATGACGTAAAACCCCAATAATGGGAGGCTAGTCTGATGGAAGAGGGACTTCCCTAGCTTGGCATACAGAATGGTTCTCCCCGCAGACGCTTCAAACACCTGACGAACATGGCTGTGGTGGGTCCTCGAGGTCAGGAGAGTACACCAATATGTCATCAAGGTAAACCACCACGCAGGTGTAAAGGAGGTCTCTGAAGATGTCATTACACGAGCTCCCCGGAAGAAAGGCAGGTGCATTACACAGTCCGAAGGGCATCACCAGGTACTGAAAGTGACCATCCCTGGTGTTGAAGGCCGTCTTCCATTCAAACGCCCTTTGCGGAATCGGACCCCAAATTGTAGGCCCTTCTCAGATCCAACTTGGAGAAAATCTTTGCGCCCCGCAGACGGTCAAAAAGTTCTGAGATCAATGGCAGTGGGTACCGGTTTTTCACCGTGATCTTGTTCAGACTCCGGTAGTCTATGTAGGGCCGTAAGGTACCGGGCCTTTTTCTTTACGAAACAGAACCCCGCACCCGCGGGAGACGAGGGCATTCGATGAACCCCTTCCGGAGATTCTGCTGGATGTACTCTGACATGGCTATGGTCTCAGGAACCGATAATGGGTAGACTCTGCCCCGGGAGGACTGGTACCCGGCAATAAGTCATCGGGCAATCGTACGGACGGGTGCGGAGGAAGACTCTCCGGCTTTGTCTCTCGGAAAAACACATCGGGGTACTCCAGATACTCGGCGGGCAGCCCGGGCAGCGGCTCATGAAAGGGTCGAGCGGGAGCAGGGAAAACAACCCGGGGGAGGTGCCACCAAACAATGCCAAGACAGTTGGGACCCCAACGAGTCACTTCTCCATATGTCCAGTCCAGGGTAAAGGAAATGGAGCCGCAGCCATGGGAGTCCGAGGAGGGCCCGCTGAGAGGAGCGAGGCAACATGTAGAAGGAGATTTCTTCTTTATGGGAGCGCCCCCCAAAAGTGGAGAACAGTGGCGTGGTGACAAACTGGATGGTGTCGCTAAGGGAGCTCCCCGCTGACGGACGAGATGACGAGCGGTTTTTTTCCAACGAACCACCGAAGCCGATACTGCTTCACTAAGACTGGTGGATGAAGTTCCCGGCCGAGCCTGAATCTAGAAACGCCGGAACCTGGAACGAATAAACCTGCCTCAGCACACACCTTTCACTGGCATCAACAGGCGTGGAGAGGAGGAGTTTGCACCTAGGAATGCCTCCCCACAGATCCAGGTGCGGGGGTTTCAGCAGGCCCTTGGGATGCTTGGGACAACTCCTCCGAAAATGCTCTGGGCTGCCACAGTAGAGGCAGAAGTTCGTTTTCTGACGCTGGGCCAACTCTTGCTCAGGGAGGCGAACCCGATCAATCTGCATGGGCTCCTCGGTGGGTGTTGGCGACTGTGGCGCAGGAGGCCTCTGGAACACCGGTGCCAGGCGAGGAAACCAACAAAGTTGGGCTAGCTGACGCTCTTGCCGAAGCTCTTCTTCCTGCTCAATGAAGCGCACATCAATGCGGGTGGCCAAGCGGATCAAGTCACTGAGGGAAGATGGGATGTCCCTTGTGGCCAAGACGTCCTTAACTCGACTTGAGAGCCCTTTCTTGAAGGTAGCACACAGACGGACTCGTTCCATGACAGCTCAGAGGCTAAGGTGCGGAATTGCACCGCGTAGTCTCCCACAGACAAATCCCCCTGGCGTAGGGTTAGGAGGGCTGTCTCGGCGGAAGATGCATGAGCTGGTTCCTCGAATATGATGCGGAACTCATAGAGGAATGAGTGTAGGTCTGCCGTCACCGGATCATTCCTGTCCCACAGAGGTGTAGCCCCATGCCAGGGCCTTCCCGGAGAGTAGACTGACCACGAAAGCCACCTTCGCAAAGTTCGGACAGGAACTGGTCGCCATCAGTTCCACGTGCAAGGAGCACTGGTATGAACCCCCTGCAGAGTTTCGGGTCTCCCCTCGAACATGGGTGGGAAACGACACGGAAGCCTTGGGATCCCCGAGAGCCACAGGAACCCTTGAGGCAGGAACAACCACTGGAGATGGCGGAGGTTGCTGCTGCTGAGGTGGGTGAGCTGCTGCACCATGGAGGAGAAATTTGCTCGAGCTGCTGCGCTGACTGCATGATCTTTTGAGATTGCTTGACCATGCGGTGGTGATGTTGGCAACGCTCGGCAAGGACACCTTGGCGGGATCCATGGCCGGATCCTACTGTAATGGTCTGGTAGTGGATCCACTGGACCACCGCAAGCGATGGTGGAAGCCCACACCAGGGAGCGGAATCTAAGTAGGTCCCGGTAATCACCAGAGCCCGCCGCAAAGCGGGATGGACTTGCTGCAGCGGGAGTCTACCAGGTCACTTCCACTGTCGGGACTTGCCTGCGGTGGCGGCCAAGGGTAGGTGTGGTACAGATTCGTCAGGCAGGCTTGTAGTCGGGGACAGGCAGGAGGTCAGGACAGGCGGCTCAGGTTCGTACACATGGACAGGCAGGAGGTCAGGGCTGGCGGCAAGATTCGTGGTCGTTAAACGTGAGCAACGAGTTCGGTACACGGGTAGACAAGACAAGACTTTCAGGAACACTTTCACCAAAGGAATACACACCAAGGATCCGGCAAGGCTGTCAGGAAGGGGCCGGACTTAAACAGGGACAGTGCAAGGCAATGACCAATTACCGGCGCACTGTCCCTTTAAATTTCACACTGCTGGTGCGCGCGCACACTAGGGGCCAGCACCGCGCACGCCGGGGACCAGAGGCAGACAGAGCAGGATCGTGGCCGGGTAAGTGAGGGGGACCGGAGCAGTGGCGTGAGCGGACCCCGGACCCGAGGTGCGGGACGGGGCGCCGCTAGGAGTCGGGGCACAGATGCGTCTGCGACCCGGGATGAGGAGCTGTATTGAGGAGAAAGCTGACATATGTCCTGCTCTTATGAGACACAGACACACACTGATGCTGAACAGGAAGGGCTGTTCTATGTAAAACTAGGTCATGCGATTTTTCCAGCCAATCACAACCATACACATCACAGTCATGACATCGCACACCCAGCTCACCCTGCTCTTTTCTCTAAGCTGATTTGCTGGCCGCCAAAATGACAGGAAGCGCCGAAAATGGCGCGATATTAATAGATTATGCGCAGATTCTCACCTAAATTATCGCGTGATCGGAAAATTCCGATCAACATAAAAACCGTGCCGATTTCAACTTTGTCGATTATTATCACTCAACACTATTCAACAATAGCAGGAGCTCTGCTTGTACCAAATTTTTCCTTTCTCCTCTACAAAGGACAGCCATCTGGGCAGTGGCAAAGAAAGAAGGTCAATTGCTTGGACACAGGGCAGCTAAGCTTTACCACAACCCTACAGCACTTTCCATGTAATTTCATTGATGCTGCTCAATGTATTTATACACCCTGTACCCATACTTTTCAGATACAATGCTCTATCTCTTTTGACTGTTGTGACCCCTTGTAGCAACTGGTTGTGATGAACGTTTCTGCTGCAGTCAAATCTGAGCAGACTTTGTCCTTTGCCGTGTGAACTCACTATAACTGAGCTGCAAATTTTCACCTTCTTTGCAATGCTAGATATAGCAGTTCATCACTCTCCCCACTATATATCCCTTGATTGTCACTTTTAGCAGTTTTATATTTTTTTCTCTTTTGCTTTGCCTACAATTCTACATACTTTTTCACTGCTTTCACGCTGCTTTAAAAAAGCTAATGTGTCAGAAGGGTTGCTGAATAATGTTTATCTATCCAGTTCTCTACTCTACTGTAAAAACCAATGCATAGTCTCACCAGTTTGCTTCTAGTCTACCTCCCCTAAAATAAGTTGATTGTTTTTCTGCCAGTCTCTTAATTCACTCCATGATTGCAAACCTTTTGACTTTTAAAGTGCCAATACCTTACAAGATGAAAAACAGATGTTAGTTATCTAAACCTTAAAGGGGTTTTCCCAGCTGAAGAAATAGAAGCTTGCAGCTTTCTGCTTTGGTATCAGAGGACAGAAAGGTGATTGCACATATATAAAAGATGTTTATTTTACTTTGTTTAAATGTTGAAAGGCTAATATTGCTATAACAATTCAATGGTATAAATTGATTTCCCCAATTTGTCATGGACACAAAAAAAAAAAAAATAACTAAAATATATATAGCTATGTAACCAGTACATGCAAAATATAAAAAATAAATTATATTGGTCATTCAGGCCCAAATTAGATTCTGGGAGAAGTGGTTGAAGAAAATAAATCCCATGTGGAGATATAAACATTCATTCTTTAAGGCTTAATACAAACATTGACTTACCATGGATTTACAGAATATATATAGTTTTTAAACAAAGTACATTGTAAAGTAGAAAAACATTTTAGAGGACATGTATGAAAACTGTCAAGGTTTAGGCTTTTTTTGTTGCCCATAGCGACCAATCAGAGTTTCCATTTCATTTTTTAAGAGCACTATATGAGACATAAGGCCCTTAAAGTCAATGTTTGTTTTCTACCTGATTTTTTTTTTTCACAATGTATTAAAAAAGATTTATAGAAAAACTACCTAGACAACATGTAGTCACATAATCAACAGTTAGTACTGATGTTTCCAAAACTTATTTTTTGCACCGTGTGGGATTTGTGCGAGGCTTAAAGGGGTTGTATCATTTCATTAAATGGTCTTCAGAATTAGGGGACAGTGAAAACAAGCAACTTTGCAATTGGATGCCATTTGCAAAGCTGTCTTGTTTTCACAGTATCCCTTATATTCATTTTGTGTAAACACAGTTCCCCAGTGTTGGTCAGATTCCACCTCCTTGCATTTCATTGGCTGGCGGCTCTACTAATTTACATTCCGTTGGGACTGCAGTCATATTCACAGGAGCGAGCATTCCTGCCTCTCTCACTCAGAATAAGGGGCTGGCAACAATTTCACTCTATACAGCCACCAGCTCCTCAGTGACACTGCAGCTGCTTCTACAATCAGAAAACAGCAGAATTTTGCTTCGGTACCTAATGCTTCTGCGTGTAAGGGGCCGGCAACAATTTCACTCTATACAGCTAGCAGCTCCTCATTGTCACTGCAGCTGCTTCTACAATTAGAAAACAGCAGAATTGTGCCTCAGTGCCTTGTGTAAACATAGGAGGGAGATGGATCTGTGCTCTGGATGAGTTCATAGAAGACTGAATTCAACTGTAACAAACCTCCAGCTGTGAGAGGAGAAGAGATCAGTGCTCTGAGTTCATAGAAGACTGTCTAGACTGAATGCAGGCCTGTGGTATGTAAACAGCTCTTACAAAATAAGACTGCATAGGGAGAGGACACTGACATGTGGACTCAGAGGGGAGGGCGAACACACTGACTAGTGAGCAAGCATGAACAGTGAAGGGGGAAATTATGTCATCCCCCTTCAGTTAAGAAACACCCAGCTGGGAGGGGAAGAAACGCCTGTGGATTTCAGGAACTGACAGAATCAAGCTTCAAGAACACATCCGAACTGATGAAGCAATACATCCTCTTTAATTCATGAAATGATCATTGGGCAAAGGCGGTCCCGCTAATCTGCCTGGTGCATATGGACTGTCCTGTGAGTATTGACCTTGAAATAGTCACAGAATTTCCTTTGTCGGTCATGGTAGAGAATACTGAAAAGAATCATTCCTTGAAGAAACTGTCTCTGATTTAGAGATGTTTCGGGGGAAGTTCCCAACTCTGGGATGAGACCTTAAGAGGGGCCTTAAATGTGGTGATGCTTAACGGTGTACCCTAAAAGTCAGGGGCCGATGAATGAAACCCCCAGTTTGCTTTGAATGGGGACACTGTTAACTACAGCTCAATTCCTAGCACAGTTTCACTGCTGGAAGCTGCAAACCCCTCTGTCTGCAGCAACACCTGCATCACCCACCGTCAAAGGTCGTTAAGGTGTTAAGGCTGATTTTACTATGAGCGCTAGTAAGTGTGCCATGGGGATAGAAGAAGTCCAGTATGTGGGTTACAAAGTGGGAAGAGGAGAAAAAAACAACAATTAATTAACCCAAGACCATACAAAGCTGACCATGTCCAGTATTTACTACATTATTGGGAATAAAAGGAATGCCTGTCCATTAAATGGGAACTGGACCTTACCTTCTAAGGCATAAGTTCAGGCTGAAACTTAATCATGCTCTCCTGAGGTGGTTAAGAGAGAAAAAGAAGAAAAATGCTTGGGTCACCTGGTGACTTTTAGCTCTGCAGGACTTTAATTGTTCGATGGAGCATAGGCCAGGTAAACTGCATGGTAATGCATATACCTTGTGAAAGGTGCATTGCATATTGACTGAACCCCAGCTTTGGCAGAGGGGGATATATAAGAAGGTGCAAGGGACCATCATAGATAGTAGGTATGTGTCACCGAGCCCCGTTTATTGAAATGTCAGTACCTATTGCTACTGAAATTGGTTATATTAGTATAGCTGCTAATGCGGCTAATTCAGGCTGAGGTTTTACTGGAGTAGCCAAAGATCTGGGTGGGATGGCTACTCCCTCATTTCCAGGTTAGGGTTTTGTTGGCTTATATAATCCTGGAGAGTCAGTAGGGGGTGGTTCCCAGCCCAAGTCTGTAGTGGATTGTTGTGCTGATTTGTGAAGTGTGCTTTGCCAGAGCTTTAAAGGGTGGCACTACCATCGGGTTCAGCCTACACCACATCGCTGATGGGTGAGATTTTCATGAGGTGGCAGCAGGACTGTGCCTTACCAAGAGAATGTAAGGTACGATCAAGACTTTGCAGTTTTATTTTTTTATATGCTGGATGAAGCAAGCCCTGGTGATTTCAGTTGTTTTTCTGTGAGTCTGAAATAAAGACCAAGTTTATTTAACCTCGAGACTGCTCCTGCACTCTGCTTCGAGACTGCCATTTTGGACTGATCCCCACAATGTCCATAAATGTGTGTAAAAATGAGAAATAACACCGGGAAAAGGTATTAAACAGGCTTAGTAAAATGTATTTCATACTTTTTACAAAAGCCTTGGAGGGTGCTGACAGCTTCAAAACTCCTCCTGTATGGCTCATTCTTCCACACAAACACTCTTCAAATCCTAAAGGTTCTGTGGGCTCCTCCTATTAGCTCTGAGATTTAGTTCCTTCCATAGATTTTCTATTAGATTCAGGTCAGGTGATTGACTGGACCATTACAGCTGCTTTATTTTCTCTCTAAAACCAATGAGAGTTTCCTTGTCTGTGTGTTTGGGATCATTGTCTTGCTGAAATTTCATCTTCATCATCCTGATCATCATCCTCCAAAAATGGTATTTAATATGGCATCCAAAGAGTTCCATTGTGGTCTCATCTGACCTGATAATATTCTCCCAATATTTCACAGTCTAAATGTTGTTGAGCAAACTTTAAACATGCTTGAACAAACTTTTTGTCCAGCAATGGAGTCTTGTGTGATGAGCATACATGCAAGCCATGGAGGTTGAGTGCATTACTTTCTTTGAAACAATTGTACCTGCTAATTATTTCTGTAGCTCCCCACAGGTGGTCCTTGGCTCTTGGACAGATCTTCTGATAATTATTTTCACTTCTCTGTCATCTTTTGGGGCGCACCTGATCATGACCGGTTTATGGGAAATTCATGTTCTTTCCACTTCTGGATTATGGACCCAAAAGTGCTCACAGGAACCTTTAGTAGTTTAGAAATTCTTCTGTAACAAATGGCATCCGTGTGTTTTGCAATAATAAGGTTGTGAAGGTCTTGAGACAGCTCACTGGTTTTACCTATCAGATGTTTTTTTATGTGGCACCTTAGTAATAAAACACCTTTTTATAGGTGATAAGTTGAACCAGCTGATATTATTTTTCACTAAGTGGGAAGATTGCTTTTTAATTACTGACAGATTTCAGCCGATGTCATAACTTTCTGTGACTTTTTCCACCTCTCTCTTTACATGTGTTCAATACTTTTTTCCTGTGTCATTTCTCATTATTACACATGATTTATGGACATCTATGGTTTGATTTCTTTGCCTGTGTGGATTGGATTCGCTGTCACAAACATCTGGTGAGAATTTCGTGGTAATTGCACTTTTAGAAATATGTTTACATAGAAAATTGGTGACATTTTCAATACTTATATCACCCACTGTAAACCAGTGTAAAGTGAAAACATACTTGTCAGTCCATGTAGGTACTACACAAATATACAAACAAGCTAAGAAAAACACAGGCTCAAGGGCCTGTAACTCAAGGGCCTGAACTAATCCCAGTAAGAAGCAATAAAAGCCCCAATATTGCCTGGGATAATTTTAACAGGTGCAGAAAACTAATAAAAAGTACCAATTCACACCAGTATGCAGAATAGCCTAGTTATCTGCACTTGTTAAAGGGGTTTTCTTGCTACAAAGATCATATCTCAGATTATGGGGACAGTAAAAATAAGCACTTTTGTAATTGGGTTGCATTACCTAAGTCTCTTAGTATAGTAGATATGAGCTTTTCTGTGCATCTGTTTTCTATTTCTGCTACTGCTAGTCGGGACACGTCCCCTTTTCTGTGATTGGCTAGTCGGGACACGCCCCCCAGATAGATTCTTCCCTGGACACGCCCCCTACACTTTGACTGACTGACATTTCATTCAGCCTGTTGGGGTATGCCCCCAGACAGGAAACGCCCCGGACACACTTCCCCTGCGCTGTGATTGGCTGCCTGCACACTCTGTGTTTACTCCCTTCTGAGCTGTTAAAACCGAAAGTAAAACCAGCTATCTGAGAAGGCTGCTGGCTGTATACTCATCTCCCAGCTCTAAGGTGAACGATCTGACTAATTACTGACTCTTTAACTAATAGATTCCCTCATATAACACAGTCATATGTCCTGTGTTCCCTCCATATAACACAGTCATACAGCCTCCTGCCTGATAAAAGAGGGGGAAGGTGGGGGGCAGTGTGCATTCCTCACATGTGTTTCATCAGTTCAGGCTGTGTGTATAACTGGTTATAGCACAGCAAGGAGCTTGTGGAGCCTGGAGATGAAGGCTCTGCAGACACAAGAGAACACTGCAGGAGGCTGCAGATCTGTTCTGTCCAGACAACCTTCCCCTTCTACTGCAAATACAGAATGTCACAGCTCTTCAGTGAGGAGAGACACACCTGCTGAGAGGAGAGACCCTAACCCATGGTTTTCAAATTCAATCTCATAGAATTAGCAGAAGAGCACGAATGCCTCAAACGATAAAACCCCTTTAAATTTCTCCCAGACAGCACTGGGAATTAAATTGCCTCCAACCGAGTTTGGTTCATTATCCAGTCACTGAGCTGTAAACATTTGCCTTGTGTTTGTGTTTTTAAGTTTAACAAATCAAATGCTCTAAAAGATATGGGAGCCTAGTAAGAGAACAAAGAGTGACTTTTAATAACTATATTTACTATTTTCCATAGGCAAACTTAAACTCTATCAGTTCTCAGTCTGTAAAGCACTAAAACTTAACTTTTATTATGTACAACATTTAACCTCTATACACACTTTTTTTTTTTTAAACTGGATTTCTAACCTCTCAATTTGTCTCATAAATGTATCCCTTTCTAATTGTGAAGGAATAACTCCTTTTCTATTATCAAGTCCGGTGAAACACCATCTATTAGCATGGAAACTCTATATATACAGTGATTTTCTACTTCTTTCTATTGTGTTACCTGCTGCAAAGGGTTTCACAAGGAAACCTTATATGCTTCATGCCGATCAGATTAGGGTTGACTGCCCAAGTGGGATGGTTTTGATTTCTTTTTGCAGTTAGCAAATCACTGTATATATAGGGTTTCCATGCCAATAGATGGTGTTCCATCAGACTTGATTATAGAAAAGGAGTTATTAATTCACAATTAGAAAGGGATAAATTTATGAGACAAATTGAGAGGTTAGAAATCAGGTTTTTAAAAAAAGTGTGTATAGAGGTTAAATGTTGTACATTATAAAAGTTAAATTTTAGTGCTTTACAGACTGAGAACTGATAGAGTTTAAGTTTGCCTACGGCAAAATAGTAAATGTAGTTATTTTAAGTAAACAAAGTCCCATTTTTATGGGATTTTTTTTAAAAAGAAAAAACATCCCTTTTTAATGTAATGGATGGAGTGCCCAGAGCCCATACATGTGTTTTACAGAGATCACTTCTTCAGGATACCATTACACACCCTGATTAACTGCCTTTTACAGTTTAAATACAAATCATGAAATCATGTGACCAATAGTGTGCCTGATTACAGCACATATACCACACTCAAAAACTACTATATGTGCTGTCTCACTCCCAGCAGTATTTTAGAGCATTTGTCAAGTTATGTCTGTCTTTTATATGACTGATAAGGCCCAGGGTGGTGTATGGGAGCAACCTTTTCCACCCAGGACCTCTGGCCACTCCATATAAACCTGGACACAAAACTCCAGTATAAGCAATAGTCTCAACAACATAATGTCACTGGTGCAATACTACCAGGATAGAGCAGCCAGAAGGCCTGGGTGTAAAAGATTACTCCCATACTCCACCCTGGGCATTGCTAGTTACATAAAAGACAACTGGTTCAGGTCAGAGTGGGTGTGGTACTGAACCTGAAGCCAGGGGTGTGGTTGCCATTGCTGTAAAACTGATTAAGTTTGTTTGATCTACTTCACCTATATGGGTAAGACTGTTTATTTTATGTTTTACTTTAGGTAACCACTTGTTATTTTTTATAATGAAACAAGCTGTTTTGAGTTTTAAGGATTGTTTGTTTTCTGCGTCAACTATATGCCAAGCAATATTTCTTATGTTCTTTGTACAGTATTCGTATACTTTTTTCTGTGTTTTAGTCACAGTAGCTCCATCTAGTGGCTGTTTGGGCACACTTCTAGTTAGCGCATATTATGGTAACATTGTCCTAGCAGAGACACCATAATTATACCATATGACCTGCTGATATCATAATCTTTTTCATCAGCAGCCACTTTCCCTAAGACTCATGTAGAAGACACATTTTACAATCCTCTCCCATCCAGGCCTACAGTTCGCATCACTGGTAAGGTTAAACTGCAATTCAGGGCTCCACATTGTATAGAGTTGTATTCTATGTCAATAGCTGTTTATATTTAGACTCATGTTTGCTGCAGACAGGATAGCACATGTACCATGTACCTTCACATGTAAATGTCTGCACACCCTTCATCCTGTATTGGATCCTATGCACATGTAAATATGCTTGCATTGTCTTGTGTATACTTAATGCTTGCATGCTATTACATCACAATGGCTGCACCGCTGGGGCTATATCAAGGACAAGCCAAAAAGTTCTCAAATGTTCAACATCCTCCATCTGGTTCAGAAGTGTCTGCAGTCAGAGACCTGCTCCCCTGCATAAATGTTTGAAAGGGTCGTCATGGATTGGTTTGTCCATTAGCTCCCTATGTCTGTGCAGTGCTGAGTTGCCCAGGGAGACCCCAGAATGTGGATGACCTAATGAGCCTGGTAGAGAGGTACATGGCATTAAAGAACTCTTTGCGTGACTCGAGGAGCCTGAGATTATCTTACTGGGGCACCCGAAGTGGAACTGATAGCAAGAAGAAGGGGTCCATATCCACTCCGAAGAAGTGCCCTATTTCAAATGAGGGGTCAGAGCCGAGGATAAGCTCATGAAATTGTTTGCTGGAGATGTTGGCCCCCTGTTCACATTGCCAGTGGCCACTGAGCCTATGGAGTGCTCTGTAGTCCAGCACTGCTCCTTGTTTGCACGGAAGGTTTCACTAACAGTGTTGGTTTAATAGGATGACTCCTCATCTTCATTTCCTACCAATGTTCCTGAACTGGAGGTATCCCAGGAAGATATTGGGACTGTCCAGCTCAGGCATTCCACCCTAAAAGGTGCACTCAAAAGTGTGACAGTGTTAAATGGTGTTCCCCAAATGTCAGGGGCAGATGGGCAGTACCCCCACTTTGCCATGAACAATAAATTACTGTACCATGTGACCAAGGTGAGAGATGAAGTAGTAGAACAACTATTTGTGCTTGGGCCCTAGAGGCACATGCTGTTAGACCTCGCTTATTCCCATGCGTTGGGTGGTTACCTAGGGGCAGACAAGACACAGGAGCGGGTCTTGCAAAGGTTCCTGTTTTAGGAAAATAAGGGCTTTTTATTCATCCTGTCCTGTGCGCAAGCCAACCTCCTTTACTGCTCACCTTCGTAGTCCCTTTGTACTATTGTCCATCATTGAAATCCCATTCAAATTGATTGCTATGGATCGGATAAGACCCCTGGTGAAGTCAGCTAGTGGCCACCTATATGTTATAGTGGTGGTAGACTATGTATCCCGTACCCAGAAGTGGTGCCTTTAAGGAATATCTCTTCCAATTCTATTGCCCGAGAATACTTTTACATATTTTTGAGCACGAGTTTACCTAAAGAGATCCCAACAAATCAAGGGACACCATTTATGTCCAAGGTTATTTGGGAATGGTGTAGATTACTAAAGATAACTCAATTATGTACCGCAGTATACCACTCCCAAACAGAAGAGAAGAGGTGTAACAAAACCTCAAAAACAGTGCTGAGAGGTCATACATTTTGGGACAGTTGGGTCTGGCACTCTATAATGCCCAACCTATTGTTCTTCATCTCCAAACTTCCACCGTGTTTTTTTCCCTTTTAACTGTTATATGGCAAACACCCCCCATGGCTTCCTGGATGCAGCAAAGGAGAACTGTGAAAATTAATCCATACCCTACAAAAGTTTAATTGAACGTGTGGCTCAGATAGAGAAAGGATAAATATTGGGATACCCATTGTAAAAGAGCATCTACTGCAGGCACAAGATGCAGAGTTCAAAATGTTAGATTGATTGGCCAAGCTTAGTTCAGACCAGGGATTGTTTACTCTGCCACAGGGGAGAAAAAATTCCTTGCAAACTGGAGGGGTCTGTTAGAGGTAGTTGAGAAGCTGGGGGAAGTAAATTACAGAATACACCAGCCAGGTAAGTTAAATCCTCTGCAGATTTATCACGTGAACCTTATCAAACCCTGAAAGGTTAGAGAGCCCTTGCTTGGTGATCCAACCAGAATCTAGTGTCACATTGGTCAAAATTGCTCAGACACTCCCAGAAACAAAATAAAGACCTTTTATTCTGGGCAGGTCTCACAAATGGCATTGACCATGACATACTCACTGACCCCCATGTTTGGGTAAATGTACAGCCCTATAGGATTACTAAAACCCACCGGGAAATAGTTGCCAATGAGTTTAAGAGGATGGTAAAGCTGGGGGTGATTGAGGAATCCAAAAGTGTTTGGTCCAGATCATTAATTCTGGTACCAAAGTGAAACAGAGAATGGTGGTTCTGTAACTGCTTCCATAATCTGAATGAGGTTTTTTAGTTTGAGGCCTATCCCATGCCCAGGCTAGATGAGCTGATTAAGAGTCTAGGGCCAGTTGGAATATCACAATCCTAGACCTCACAAAAAGGTATTGGCAAATATTGTTGCTTAGGGAAACAAGAGAAAATATAACTTTTTGCACACCCAAAGGGTCCTATCAGTATGCACGGATGTATTTTGGGTTGCAGGCAGCACCTGTCACTTTCTAGGGAGTCATGGACTGGATACTACTTCCCCATAGAAAGTATGCAGCTGCATATCTGGATGACATTGTCAACTTTATTTGAGACTGGGAAAGCAGTCCTGATGTATTAAAATAGGCCAGTTTCAATATAAACCTCAGATGAAAGGGACTTTAGCTAAAAGGATTGCATTAGTTGTTTGCCTGCTAATTATTTACATATTTGAAATTCACATCAAGACCTTTGATATATATTTTGCCAATAAATGTCCTACATACTAGCATACAAATCCACTTCTTTATGTTTAACAACTGAATATACAATACCAAAAAAGTAAAGGCACCACAAATACCAAAAGGTTGTGATAAAATAAGAGAACTCTCAATAAAAGAATACAACAAATATTTATTAAAGATCAACAAGTAATTAAAAACATGAAAAGGCTTATAGCCATACATTAGCACAACCATCCTGTAGATAAACAGTGATAGTATCCTCACCTTCCTGGAGATAAGCATTGATAGTATCCTATAAAATATAACAAGGTATCTTGAGAATTAAACAGTCCTTAAAAACAGAAATATACAAAGATCTCAAAATGAATAAAAATACAAACATGTGAAAGTAGTGCAAAAGGCATATAATACACCAAACATCCAATATGGAGATATATTTGTAAAAAGGAAACTAAGACCTAAAGGCAAAAGAATATGTGACGTGCTCCTTAAGGTATCACTGCATGCTAGACATGCTAGGGTACCTGAATGCAACACCAGGCACAGACATCATCATCTTGTATGAGCCAGGGAGCATCTTTGTTGGACGAGGGACCAGTGGTGCTTAGTGCTGTTCAATGATAAACTTTGATTCACTCTGAGCAGAAATGATTACTGCCAATGATGTGGAGACATCATGGAGAGCGCTATGCATCAGCCAGGTCAGGTACCAGTCAGGTACCATTGTCAGTCATCTAGCACACAGACCACGCTGATGTAAATGGTTGTGAACGGTAGTGTTGAGCGATTATTATCGACAAAGTTGAAATCGGCACAGTTTTTATGTTGATCGAAATTTTTAGATCATGCGATAATTTAGGTTAAAATCTGTGCATCATCTATTAAGATCGAGCCATTTTCGGCGCTTCCTGTCATTTTGGCGGCCAGCAAATCAGCTTACAGAATAGAGCAGGGTGAGATGTGTGTGCGACGTCATGACTGGGATGTGTATGGTTGCGATTGGCTGGAAAAATCACATGACCTCGTTTTACATAGAACAGCGTTTCCTGTTCAGCCTCTCAGAGCAGAAGGACGTGCGCTCTGCTTGTGTCCAAACAGCTCAGCGAAATTATTCTATTTCTTCACAGAAATTAGCTGTGATCCTTATAATTTAGTTAGATTAGAGATTGGAAGATTTTATGTAGTTAGGTAGAGAATTTTAAAGGAGCATCTACCGCTGTAAAGTCACAAAGGGGGAGGGGGGGGGGCGCGGGCGAAACAGACAAGCTCATAAAGAAAACTGGTAAAGTTAACCCCAAGCTTTTTGAAAATTCCCCTGCAATAGCTTTTTTTAACGTTTTTTTTTGAAATATTTCCGGATAGGGGCACCTGAACTTATAGGATAACTCCTTTTTAGTAACGCAGGTCTCTTTGTTAGGTGCAAAACCCACTTTTATTATCGTATACTTTCGAAGGTGTTCATTTCATTTTGCCCATTCCACCTTTGTTGATATACCCCCTTGTATTTAAAATTTAAAATCCAGAATTTTATAGTTACCACGGGGAAATTTGAAAGGTCCAAAAATTTTCTTGTATTATACGAATAATAACAGATACGGTTTTTTGATTTTGGGGCCCCTACATTTTTTTCATGAGGCGCTTGCATTTAAAATCGAATCCAGCTTTTAAGTCACCACAGGTGAATTGAAAGGGTCCCAAAATATTTGTATTATACAAATAATAAAAAGATAGGTTTTTTTTTTTTTTGGGCGCACTAATTTGTTCATTGAGGCGCTTTTATTTAAAATTTGAATACGCAATTTATAGTCACCACAGTAATGAGCGATTAATGTTGTATCGTCATCTTTCGATAGTCGAATATCGGCGTTATCAGATGATTTTCGATGTCGCCGATTATCGCCGATGCCATTAAAGTCTATGGGAGGGAAAAACACCTTCTATTACCCCCAAAGGGGGCTGGAGAACGGGGAATTTTAAACATCCACAACAGTCAATGGATAGTGCTCATTTTAGGCAAACCACTTAGGTTATAAACCACAGAAAAAAAAAATCACACACCATTCCATATCCCTGTTTGTACCACAGTACCCAAAATTAAAAAAAGTGCCAAAAGGGCAGTATGTTTTTGAACCATCATTTTATTGAACTGGACTTAAATATCCCTGTCCGGGAAAAGCGCATGACCCCAAACCTGTGGCACTTTCTCTTTTATTTTTAGAGCTTGTGTCAGTTTGGCGGTTCGGACCGGGCTGAGCACTATTCTCTGTAGTTTAGGCTATTGTCAGTTTGGCGGGTCAGGCCCTGTGCTGGCACTTTCTCTGCAGTATAGAGCTATGTGTAGGTTTTTTGGCGTGTTTAAGGTTCCTTGCTGGATATTTCGCAGTATGAGTATGTGTAGGGGTTTGGCGGTGCAGGCCCCTGTGCGAGCCTTTCTCTGTAGTATAGAGATGTGTACGGGTTGGCGGTGTCAGGCCCCTGTGCTGGGCACATTCTCTGCAGTATAGATATGTGAAAAGTTTGGCGGGTGTCGGGCTCCTGTTGAGCACATTCTCTGTATAAAAACTATGTGTACAGTTTGGCGGTGTCAGGCCCGTGCTGGAAACTTTCTCGCATTTATGGCTAGTGTACAGTTTGGCGGTGTCAGGCTCCTGTCTGAGCACTTTCTCTGTATTATAGAGTATGTGTACATTTTTGGCGATGTAGGCTCCTGTGCTGAGCACTATTTTGTAGTATAGATTTTGTGTGGGTTTGGCGGTGTCATTTCCCTGTGTTTGGCACTATTCTTGTAGTATAGAGCTATGTGGGTTTGGGGTGTCGGTTTCCTGTGCTGAGCACTATTTTTTAGTATAGAGCTATGTGTCGGTTGGGCGGTTTTTAAGTTCCTGGCTGAGCACTATTTCGTAGTTAGAGCTATGTGTACAGTTTGCCGGGTGTCAGGCCCCTTTGTGTGAGCACTATTCTTGTAGAAAGGGGAGCTATGGTACTTTTTGGGGGTGTAGGTTTTCCTGTTTTTAGCACTATTCTCGTAGTATAGAGCTATGTGTACGTTTGGCGGTGTCAGGTTCTGTGCTGAGCACTTTTCTTGTGTATAGAGCTATATGTACGGTTTGGCTGTGTCACGTTCCTGTGTGAAAAATTTTCTGTAGTATAGAGCTATGTGACGTTTGGGGGTGTCAGGCTCCTGTGCTGGCCCTATTCCTTGCATTAAGGCTATGTGTAATTTTTGGCGGTGTAGGCTTTGTGCTGAGCCTTTTCTGTAGTATAGGTATGTTACAGTTGGGCGGTGTCAGGTTTCTGGACTGAGCCTATTCCTGTGTATAGGCTTTGTACAGTTTGGCGGTGTCGGCTTCTGTGCTGAGCACTTTCTCTGGTTTTGACCCTTTTTAAGTTTGGCGGTGTCAGTTCCGTTGGCACTTTTTCTAAGACCCCAAAAAAAAAAGTGCCAAAAAAAGGAGTTTTTCACCCCATTTTTAGTTTCACTGGACTAGACTATATCTTTTGGACTCAGTATGACCAAGGGGGCCCGGGAGTTACAGGGGGGTGCGGTAGAGCCCAGGCGGCTCCTAAACTTTTAACACGAGGTTAAAATTCCCTGATGAGCAGCAACGAAAACTGCTTTGTGAAGCAGGTGGGAAGGGGAAATGTAGTAAGCCCTCCCCCCTTCCCCAGACACTCAAGACAGGGTAGCGCTTGCCCCTCCGTTGAGGGGCCAAATTGACTTCATTTGGAAATATGGGGTAACGCTCCGTTACACCCAGGTCCCCCTTTTTTTTGGATTTTTTTCCATTTTCCCTCAACGTGCTGGGGGAAAATTTGTCTTGTTCTTTTTTTCTTGTCCGGCTTCATACTCCATGTCCTCTGAATAACCTACTTTGGGTTTTTTAGTTTCCCTGTACCCCCCCTGTAAAATTAGGGGAATTTTTTTAACCATTTTTTGTACATGCAATTTTTTTTTTGTGTTTAAGTTAAAAAACACATTTTAAAATAGGGGGGAATTCCACCAGTCTTTTTTTTTCCTTTTTAATTGTATTAAAGGGGTTTGTCTCAATACAGGTTGAAGCTATGTTAAAGATTTTGCAAAAACAATCTTTTTGTTATGTCCCCCTTAACAATGCCACCTATTCCTGTTTCTGACAGCACCATCACCCTTGAGCAATTTGAAAATTTGGAAAACAAATGTCTTTTAAAACAACATTTTTTTTAATCCCTGTTTTTAGCGAAAGCACAGAAAAATCCCCCCAAAAATTTTCCAAAACAGACCAATGGCCCTTTTGAAAATTTGTAAAGAACAAAATTCTTTTAGAAACAACATTTTTTTAGAATAGGACCTGTAGTATTCGCTTTTAAAAGGCACCCAGACCCAAAAAATTAAAAAAATTCTTCCAGCCCTGTTAAAAATTGTGAGGGAGAAATGCCACTTAAAAAGCCACATTTCTGCCCAAAGGACCATGATTATTGCTTTTATCTCACAGCAAAGACCCAAAAAATTTAAAATGTTTTCTAGCCCTTTTAAAAAATTGTGGGAGAAATGCTACTTAAAAAGCACATTTCTGTTAAAAAGGACCACGATTTTGCTGTTCTCACAGCACCTGACAAAAAAAAATTATAAAAAATTACTTCTAGCCACTTTTGAAAATTGTGAGGCAACACGCCCCCAAAAACCAATGACAAGTAAAAAATTGAAAAGATAAAGTGAGTAAAGGGAAATTGGTTTTGTCACGAAATTTTTGGGCTTTTACGTTCCTCACAGCAAAAACCGCAAAATGAACTGTTGGGTTTTGAGAATAAAAATGCAGGAAGAAATGACTTTTAAAATAATTTTTTCAAGGGGACCATTTTGTTTGGGAGGAATGTGAAGTAACCACAATAATCGGGGCCCCGGGGAATTGGGGGCCCAAACATCATCAGAGATCCATCCCTGATTTCATCTTGAAAAAGTCAAACGATCCCCCATTACTGGGGAAAGGCGGATGCGTTGTCTGTAAGACTCCTCCGGCTTGCTGAAGGTCCCCCAGTATGACGCTGGCTGTGGGCAGGACAACCCTCTATGGGTGGCGGCCAGCTGGGGCCTTCGCCATTTTGGATACCCAAAAGTCTTTTGGGGCCCGGGGAACCTTCAAAAAAAGGGTGTGAGAGCGATTCGTGCCCATGACTTAAGGGTTTCCTGGGTGTTTGTAGGGTGGCCCTGCTTTGCATTCTTTGGGGAGGGGTAAATAAGATTCCCAAAGAGGTCCCCCATTAGGCTTCTGCCCCCTGTCTGCGCTGCTGTCCCCGCTAGGGCTATTTGGGCACTCTACTGCGTCACGTCGCGGCGTTGTTCCCCCGGACATTTGAAGAACGTGAAAAGACGAAAACAGATGCCCCTTATAAAATCAGCAAGGTCCCCTTTTTTCCCTGCATTTTATCTCTATTTGGGTGGGTGGAAGGAAATTGGCTGAGTTTATTTTTGTACCCGGGGATCCAGGAGGGTGGCCACCCAGAAAATGTTTTTTATTTTGATGGCCTTAAAGCGAGGATCTTTTGGGGGGAAATAGAGATCCAAGCACTCATTAAAAGGATGGAGCTTGACCCCCAAGCTCTGGGTCGAGGAGCACTAGCAAACTGATCTTCCTCATTTCCTCCTCCGCCTAAAATTCGCCCCAACCCATTTCCCAAAGGGCGGGGCGTCGTAACATCGGTGTTAGAATACCTTTTCCCTCCCCCTCCTCCGCCCTCCGGCACAGCTTAAAACAAGCCTGATTGCCTCAGATGAGCCCCGAGAGCTGAGGCGCGTTGCATTTGCCCTGGCCCCCAAACCCACTGCTTAATGGCCCTAAAATTTGTGAAACTGTCGGGCCTTGTGGATTCGACGGAGGAAAGTCTCCGTGTCCGCATCGTGTCCATTCCCCCCCCCGTCGCGGCAGGACTGATGTTTCAGAGGCCAAGATCGTTCCGAACTAAAACACCCAAAGCTCATGCTGACAGGGCTCGTCCCCACTGACCCTTTTGGTGGCGTCTTCAAAACTGGCAAGGTGGTGCAGAGCTCTTCACCTGCCCCAACCCCGGTGGCTCAAAACCCCGAGGTCCGCACCATGCTTTCAGGCCATGGTCACTTCGTATGCGTAAGGATTGCGCTGCTGCCCCAATCGCTGGGCATGTGGAGGGGGGAATTCCAGCGGTTGCCCGTCAAAAATGAACGGTTTACGGGGGGCCCGGGTGACGCTGCCCCACAGCCAGGGGGACGAAGCAGGGTGCGAACGGTGGAAGTGCGAACTCAGACCTGACCTTCTTCAGCGGCAGTCCAGACCCAGGGGAGCTCTTTGAAATTTTTGGGAGACGAGGTTATACATGTGCCAGGGAAGGGATTTTCTCCGCCTACCCCATTTAAGGGCGGCCCGCAGATTTCGCCCGTTTTTTCGCCCCCACCACCCTTTCCTGGGACAAGGTTTTTTGTCACCCCCCAAACCTGGTCTCGTTGCGGAAGCCGTCCCCAGCTCCTGACCCGTGTGGGGATGGTCTCCAAGACAGATTTTAAATTTTAAAAAGGCTTGGTTTCTTGGGACGTGTGCCCCAAGGACCCTTGGGGGGGAAAAAGCCCTGCACCAAAACCCTCAGTTTGAAAGGGTGCGCCGAGCCTGAGAGCCCACCGTCACCCCCAAGAATCCAACCCCCGTCACCCCGTGGCTGCAAAAGATAAGGGCCCTTGCGTGCTTAAATAGTCCCTGTGTCGGTGGCAAAGGATTTTCCGGACACAAGGGGAGACAACGCACTTGAAAATTTTTGTGAACGTGTCTGGGCCCGGGGAGGAACAGTTTTTGGCAAAGAAAATGCCTGCTCGGGTCTTTTATTGGGGGCAGGCAGGGCCAGACGTGGCAGAACCCAAATTTTGTCCACCAACGGAAAGGCAAAAATTTCCAAGGCCAAAAGCCCGCCAAAGCCGGGCTTTGGCTTTTGGCTTTGGAATGGTTTGGGGTTAGTGTTCCTTTGCCCCAAACCTGGTAGAAGAAGGCTGGCTGTAGAATGGCCACTGTACGGCGTGCCGGTCGTCAAAAAGGCGGGGGGAGAAGGGGGGAGGTGGGGGTCTCTGGGGTGCTGGTGGTACTTGGGCGAGGGGCGGGGTGACGGGGTATCCCCCGATCATGACCCGGGGGCAGGGGGAGCTGAGGAAAGCTTGGTGGTGGGGAGGATAGGGGGGAGAAGGGGTGTACGTGGGTTGGAGGGCCCGGATCGGTTTTGGCCTTTTTTGGCCAAGTTTGCCTCCATTTCAATCATGATTGCTGATGTGATAGACGTTTGGTGGTGGGTTAACCACCTAAGGTTCTTGCTCTAAATTTATGCTTTTCGGCAAAGGGGGAAAAGCATCGCTGGGTGAAAGAGCTTGCTCAAAGAAGCCCGGCTTGAGAGGTCCTGGACTTTTTTATGGCGATAAGTGAGGGCGGGGGGTTTCGCTGACCATGGCTGGCGGAATCTATCAGCGGACTTTGGACCCCCTCTCCCTTTTGTGGCGGGACCCCTATTGACCTACCCCATGTCTTCCCCCCGTCCCCCTGATGAAACCTCGCAAGCAATTCGCTGAAAAAACCAGGATGGATCCGCAATGTCCACAAACAATCAAAACCCCGGTGCTGGCGTCCTGCATTCTGCATCCAGAAGCTGCGGACTACAACAAGGGGGACTGCAAGGGTTTCAGACGCCCCCGGGATTTTTGCCATTGAGGCTTCCTTCTCCTCCCCTTTGGCATCAGTAACTGGGCTTTAACGATAAACATCCTCTTGATCTTTTAAATGCCTTCTGACCCCAAACCCCATTTTGGGCATCAAAGAGGTCTTCAGAAAATGGATTATCCACATGGTGGGTACACGATTTTGCATTTTTGGGCTGCCTTCGCTTCATGTTGGACGGGTACGATGATCTGATGATACATTTTGGCCGGGGGAAAGGGAGGGCGAGGGGTAAGATGCTGGGATGCAGGTTGTTAACCATGAAGAACGTTGGCGAGTGTTCATTAGAGATTCACAGGGCCCTGACCGAAAACGTGACAGGCCCCGACGGTCCGCAACCGATATCCGCTGGCATGCGTGTTGTTTCCAACCCGGAAAGGGCACCTTCTTGGTACCCTTTACCTCCAGTGTACCCCCCTCTTTGCTTGCTTACCACCTGAATTTCGCTCCATGTTAAAAAAATATAAAAAAATTTAGAAGTTGGAAAAAGTTTTTGGGTGTCTATTATTAACAACGCAAATTTACAGCATTCCAAAACCTCTAATCAAAACAAAATTGTGGATTCAAATTTCCAAATTGGACTGGGGGAAAAGTGCAAAAAAAAGTATCGTTTGTTTTTTGTTTAAAACGTGCACGCATCGAAGAACAAAGCTGCAGTGGCCAAAGTCAAAAAACTATCTGTTTAATTTTGATGATAAAGTGTATTTTTGGCACCTTTCAATTACTGTGGTGACTTTTAAAAATTTCTGTAAAGATATAAAAGCACGCTTCTGAATCAATAAAGCTGCAGTGCGCCAAAATAAAAAAACGTATCTGTTATGATTTGATTATACAAGGATTTTTGGCACCCATCACCCCGGCTGACTACAAGATGCGGGGTTCTTTTTAATGCAAAAAGGGGTAATCAACAAATGGAATGGGTAAAATTGAAAAAGAACACCTATCTGAAAAGTAACTGAAATTTAAACTGGAGTTTTGACCTAACAAAGAGACCTGCAGTTAACAGAAAAGATGTGTATCCAATATAAGTTCACACTGCCCAATACCCGGAAATCTTTCAATAGCAAAAAGTTAATAATGAAAATTGCATGCAAAGTCTACAAAAGTCTTGGTGAAATTTTTTTTCCGTGCCTTTTTTAAGTTGTCTGTGTTCGCCCACGGGCCCCCCCCCCCCTCCCCCCCGGGCTTTATAGCGATAGATGCTGCTTTTTAAAATAATTAAACAACCTAAAAACTTCCCAAAGTTATTTAACTAAAAGCTAATAGTAGAGGTTTTCTGTTTAAAAAATAGTATGATTTCGTTTGGGGGAGTTTGGGACGCAGAGGCACGTCCAATAGTATGAAACCTGAAGAGACTGAGGGAGAACGGAAGGGCTTTCTTTGTTAAAACGGGTCTTGATTTTTTTAGCCAATCGCAACCTACACATCCCAGTCATACTCGCAAACATCCCCTGCTTTTCTGTAAGCTGATTGACTGGCCGCAAAAATTTTAGGAAGCGCCGAAAAATGCCGCGATATTAATAGATTTGGAGATTTTTTTAAATAAATTTCGGTGACGAAAAAAACGTTACCATAAAAACCCTGCCCATTTCAAATTTGTCGATAAAAAGCTCAAAAACTTTGTACACAGTGAAATTTTAAGGGCCAAAAATCCTTGATTATCCGAAACTTTAGATACGTGTTTTTTCACTTTGGCGCAGGGCCCCTTTGTTGTTTTAAATTACTTTGCGTTAAAAAGTGTACAGAATTTTGTTGTCACCCCAAGGGGAATTGAAAGGTGCCAAAAATGCCTTTTAATATCGAAAACTTTCAGACAGGTTTTTTTTTCCTTTTTCCCCTCAAATCAAAAAAAAATTGCTTATTCCAAATTTAAATGCAAGGTCCTCTATCAAAAAAAGTGGGACCCAAGAGTGAAAAAAAACCTAAATTTAAATATATAAGATAATAAACGGTATTTTTTTGCCCCAAAAATAACCCGCGGGGGCCCAAAAAAGCTGTATTAAAAATTTTAAATGCAAGGTGCCTCTATCAAAAAGCTGGCCTGCCCAAGAGTGAAAAAAAACCTATCTGAAATAATACGGAAATAAACGTTTTTTTTTGCACCTAAAAATAACCTTCGGTGACAACAAAAAATTGCTGATTGAAAATTTTGGCAAGGTGCCCCTTTTTGAAGAAGTGGACTAACCCCAAAAAAGAAAAAACACCTATCTGAAATGTTTGGATAATATATGGATTTTTTGCCCTAAAAAAAAAACCTGCCCGGGGGCGACAAAAAATTTCTGTATTGAAATTTTTAAGTGAAGGGGGCCGTATAAAAAAAGCTGGCCTGCCCAAAAAGTGAAAAAACACCATCTGAAAAGTTTCGGAAAATAAAAGGGATTTTGTTTATCCCTGTAGTCAATACACGGCGGGGGAACCATCCTTTTTTGACAGAGAAAAAAACCGGTCCGGCTGGGGAAGTGGGTTTTCGGATAAACCTTTCTGCAAGTTTTTGAATATAGGCCGACATGGGCCCGGTCTCCAGCACGGACAGCGGATAGACCCCACCCCGGGAGGACTGGTTCCAGGAGGGGTCAATTGGGGGGTCGTAAGGGGGATGTGGCGGCAGCGATCAGCCCCTTCCAGAGAATACATCCCCAAAAAAACCTGGTATCTTTAAAAGGGGGCCTGGCAAAGGCTTGGGAGGGGGATGTGGAGAAGGTAGGCACCGGGCGTGGGACCTCCAAACAGAGGTTTTGGCATTCCGGGCCCCCCAAAACCGGGGCCTTTTGTCTCCATCGACTAGGGGGGGACGTTGACCAGGGAAGCCACAAAGAATCACCAGGGAAAACTGAGACGAAGTGGAAAATGATCTTCTATTATGTGCGCCCCCACACGGAGGGCCCCGGCCCGGGGGGATGACTGGTTTTGGTCATGAGGGCTCCCCACTGACTGAAGAAATAAGCAGAGGCTTTTTCCGAAAACAAAAGGGCACGTGGGAGGGTTACCAAGGGGCATGGATGAAATTCCCGGCGACCCAGGTCCAGGAAGGAGAACTCCGGAAAATAGACCGCATCAGTTATCACCCCCCACTGGCACATCAAACGTGGAGAGGAGGAAACAGCACCTAGGGACGCCCCTCCCCCGGCACCTAGGTGTGAGAGTTTCCTGGGGCTGGGACGTAGCGGACGCTCTGCGGAAATGGTCGGGGGCCCCAGTAGGAATAGGTTCTTGCTCGACGGCGAGTCAGTTTCTTGCTCTGTTAAAAGGGCCCGGTCCACTTGCATGGGTTCCAAATCGGAGGCTTGAGGGGGTGACAATGGGGGAACGCTGGAATACCGAGCCAGGGGGAAACAGCGATGGGGGCGTCCCAAATCTCTTCTTGGCGAAGCTCTCCTGCCTTTCTCAGCGAACCTTATACTCGATGCGGGTGGCCAGGTGAATTAATTCGCTAAGGGAGGACGGGAGGTCTCTTGCTGCCAAAAGCCTCTTTAACCTGCTGGACAAACCTTTTTGAAAGTAGCAGAGGGCAGCATCATTCCAAGTCAGCTCTGAAGCCAGGGTAGGAAATTGGACCGCATAGTCTCCCACAGACGAGTCGCCCTGACGATGGCTCAAGAGCGCGGTCTCAGCAGAGGATGCACGCGCCGGCTCCTCGAAGATGGTGCGGAGTTCATGGAGGAAGCTCTGTAGATCCGCGGTCATGCCAAAGCTTCCCCGGACAGCAGACCCCACCACGAAGGCCACCCTTAGACCTCCCTGAGGGAAACTGGTCCGCCATCAGGTCCACGGGCACTGGGTAATAAAACCCCAGCAGAGCTTGGGATCCCCGGCAAAGCTGGAGGGTAATGTAGGGCGAAGTTTGGGTCCCACGGTGGCCAAAGGAACAGCAGGTGTAGACGGAGCCACAGACGGGGGCGGAGACTGTTGCTGGGATGCAAGGAGCTGACGCATCATGGCGGAGAGCTGGCCCAATTGCTGCGCCTGTTGAGCGATTTGTGCAATTGTTGGGCAAACAATCATCGTAAGATCTGCGATGCCCCTTTAAGAGGCACCTTGGCGGGATCCATGGCTGGATCTTACTGTAACGGACTTGGTAGTGGATCCCCCTGGACCACCGCAAGGGGATGGTGTAAGCCACGCCAGGTAGCAGAATCTAAGTAGGTCCCGGGTTTTTACCAGAGCCCGCCCCAAAGCGGGATGGACTTGCTGCGGTGGGATTTTACCCGGTTGCTACCCCTGGTCGTGACTTTTCCTACGGTGGCGGCCCCAAAGGGTAAGCGCGGTACAGAATTGCGAGACGTAGGCGTAGTCGGGGGGCAGGGGCAAGGTCAGGGCAGGCGGCAAAGGTTCAGGGCGTTAAGTAAGCGAGGGCAGAAACACGGAAGACAGAAGGACACAGGGCGCTTTCTCTAGGGCACGGAAGGGGAACAAAGATCCAGCAGGGGAAATACGTGGATCCCCAAAAATTTTTAATAG